>JAHRHZ010000077.1:3593648-3625480 GCA_024137785.1 Ginglymostoma cirratum | reverse complement strand
CAGCATCATAGGAGCAGGAAAACTTGACGTTTTGGGCCTAAACCCTTTCTGATGAAGGGTTTAGGCCCGAAACGTCAAGTTTTCCTGCTCCTATGATGCTGCTTGACCTGCTGTGTTCATCCAGCCCCATGCTTGTTATCTTGGCTGAAAAACATGTTTTGTATCTTCCCCATTCAGGAATACACAAGAACAGGCCTCAAAAAGAAATTCATTTTGTGCATTTTAATGGAAGAAGGTGCGCCGTGTGCTTATGTACTTGGGGTGCTGTCCTGAGTTTATGTGCTAGTGTGCTATGAAGTATCATAGATGAGGAACCATCTATTAACCCTTTCATTGCAGGTTATGAGTTCTCTCACTCTGACTGTTAGAATCCAACTAGATAGCAAAAGAAACAGGACAAAGAAATCATTCTCTTGGTCTGAGTACTGCTAGTCAGCACCATCAAAAGAAAACAGGGAAAAGGAACTTCATCTGATTTACCAAGCTAAGCAGCATGAAATCAACTGCTTAATTATCAACTTTCCCCTACTGACAGTTCATGAATGATCCCAAGTCTTTAACTTTTTATTTCTTTCTTGGACTCACCTTTTAATCTGTGTGTAGGTGTGTTGCATTGTTATTTCTTCTGCTTAGTAACTATAAAATACTCTCTTTTGTAAACTCCATAAACTTGGTTAAATTAACTTCTTTTAAAACATTAATTAATTTGGAAATTAACCTTGTTAAAACTAACAGAGGAGGCAGGTGAATTAAGATTTTTTCTGATTCGGATCCTTGACAATTTAGGGTTTCCTGTCTGGAACCTTTATATATTGGAAACCTTGGCCAGGATTTGGTCATCACATTGTAGATTCTAAATTTCCTCAGTGTCATTGCAATTGCAGAGAACTGCACTATTGACCAGCTATAAAGAATCGCAAGACTTATACAATTACATTTTTTTCAATTTATTTACTCACAGGATGAGGGCATTACTGGCTAGGCAGCATTTATTGCCCATCCCTAATTGCCCAGAGTCAATCACATTGCTGTGGCTCTGGAGTCACATGGAGGCCAGACCAGGTATGGATGGCAGTTTCCTTCCCTAAATGGGATTAGTGAACCAGATGGGCTTTTCCCAACAATTGTCAATGGATTCATGGTCATCATTAGACTCTTAATTCCAGATATTTAGTGAATTCAAATTTCACCATTAACCATGGCGGGATTTGAACCCAGGTCCCCAGAACATTACCTGGATCTCTGGATTGACAGTCCAGCCATAATACCACTCGGCCAGCTAAAACTGTGTAGTATCTCCTGTGTCGTGTAACTGTCAAAAACCATTAACATTTCTGACACCAACAACCTCTACAACCTGCCTCCACAACCCCATTAATTCCTTTTTTAGTCATCAATAACCTGCTCATTAACACTCAATCAGGGTTCCACCATGGTCACTCAACTTCTCAGGTCCAAAATATGGATATAAGAGCTGAACTCCAGAAATGAGATGATGATGACAGCACTCATTGTCAAGGCAACTCTTGACTGAATATGGCATCGAGTGGTCAAAACTGGAGTTATTGGGAATGTCTGCTCATTTGAGTCATATATATCACAAGGAAGTTAACTGTGTTTGTTGGAGATCCATCATCCACTCCTGGAATATTAGTACAGGAGTTTCTCAGGATAACATTCTAGGTTAGCATTCTAGCTTAATCAGACCTTCTGTCAGAAGGCGAGAGATGAAGATGTTTGTTGGCGAATGCCCAAAGTTCAGTATCATTCAAAACTTTTCAGGTACTGAAGCAGTCTGAGCCCATATGCAGCAAGGCCTGGACAATGTCTTGGGCTGATATGTGTCAAGTGACATTCACACCACACAAGAGCTAGGCAATGACTATTTCCAACAAGATAAAACCTAACCATTTCCCCTTGACATTCAATGGCATTACAATTGTTGAATCCCCCACTATCAATATGCTGGGATTTCCATTGACCAGAAGCTGAACTGTTCCAGCCATATAAAAACTATAAGAGCAGGGTCTGAGTCAAAGAATTGCACAGTGAGTAATTCACCTCTTGTCTCACCAATGGCTGTCCACCATCTATAAAGTACAAGTAAGAATGCGATGGTGTACTCTCCATTTGCCTGCATGAGTATAGCTCCAACACGATTCAAGAAACTCCAAATTCATCCCGGAGAAAGTAACACACTTGATTGACACTCTGTCCACCACCTTTAACATTCTCCCCTTTCACAACCGATATACAGTGGTGGCCAGTGTGCGCTGTAGATACTCACCAAGGCACCTTTAACAGTATCTTCCAAATATGTGAACTCTACCACCTGGAAAGACAAAGGCAGCAGAAGCATTGAAACACCACGACCTGCAAATTGTCCTCCAAACTATACACCACCCTGACTTGGAAATGTATCAACATGTTGCTGGGTCAAAATTCTGGGACCATCTTTCTGAAAACTGCACTCAGATGTCTACAGAGGTTCAAGAAGGTGGGTCACCACTGCTTTCCCAAGGGGAAATTATTGATGGACACTATGTACTAGCCTAGTGGTGATGCCCAGATCCCAAGAACAAATAAGAAAAAGATGCTGTAATTGCTTAAATGCTCTGAAGAATAGAAAACTCTATAGCAGCGAGATAAATAGCCAACACATGGCTTTGCAATAAATTTCCATGATGTTTCACCTACAGAATCAGTCCAGGTTAGCAGCATCATGCAGTCTTTTATGACAGCTATTCTTACTGGTTACCATGCCAGGCCATTGAGAAGTGAAGCCCAATTAAACCTTCTGAAGAGGCTTCCAAGCCCAACAGCTTGAGACGCCTTGGAGTTTTTTTTAAAGTTGGAACATTAGAAGCAGCCTGAATGGATGGGCTCAAGCTCCCACAGAACCACAATTTTCAGTTTTAGCTTTCAGCAATTGATGGAGTCTTGAAGCTGGATGTGGAAACTCTTATTCCTCTCCCTATTACATCTAAAAACTGGGGTTCTCTCCCTGCTGTGAGGATTGCATGTGAGACAATCTATTCGACTGAATTTGCCTTTGCCAAGGGTGTGTTTATGGGATGTTACTGTATTGGAACAGTTAATTAGTATTAGTTAATATATAGATACAAAATATCGTTAAGCATTTTGATAGAGTTACAGTTAAGCCAATTCTTTTCTTTCATTTTTATTTTGTCTGTATTTTAATTGTAGTGTAAAAATAAAATGTCTTTTACTTAAAGTCTGATAGCTTCCCCAATCAAATTACATCTAGAATGCAATACCTTATATTTACCTTTAAAATAAAAAAAAGTTATGGTCTAGACTGTATTCTTAATATATTTTGAGGGAGGTTTGGTGTTGTCCATAACATAGTTCTTTGATTAAAGGGATTAAAGGATATGGGAAGAAAGGGGACTGAGTTGGATGATCAGCCATGATCATATTGAATGACGAGCAGACTCAAAAGGCCGAATGGCTTACTCCTGCTCTAATCTTCCATATTTCTACATTTCTATTCTAACTCCTCATTTACCGGACTTACCAACAGTGCAGAAAGTAATGCAAACATTTTGTCAGAGCAAGCGAGGGTAAAAGCCTTTCCCTACACACCCCAGGCACTAGAACACCCTTTAACCTTTTAAAGCAACATGCATTTCATTAATCCTTCACATTACACATTGAGTTTAGAGCATTTACAACTTCCATAATACACATTGACTGTATTGTATGATCCAGAAATCCTTACCTCACTCTAACATAGACAACCACAGCCTTGTATCCTATTTATCACATTTTACCAGATTGTGCTTAATTGGCCTTTACCTCTGTATGCCAACTCTTTAGCATATTAAGAGGATAAACAGTCTGTTTACTTTACAATATGCTGGTCACTTGTCCTGTGATTTATTATTTTTGAACATTATAATAAGTCAGGAAGTAGACTATGCACTGGGATCAGGCATATTTCCTCCTCAATGGAGCAAGATTCTGTTGGACCTAACAAAAACAAAGAAGAGGTGTTGCTGTTGATCAATCACGGGAGACATCTGACAGAATCTGTTCTGTGATCTCTTTTGCAGCAGTGCATGTGGATATGGTTTACCAACCTACAAATAAAATCCATCCATTCATCAAACACCTCCAGCGAAATGAATCACTGGAATCTCAGTTTGATCCCTTCAGTGTCATGTGTGTGACTTTGTGTCATCCTGCACTTGGGGAAATCCACTGATCCATTATTCTTTTGCTTCAGTTGCTTGAGATGATGCCAAAGTGGATGAATTTTAAGGTCCTATCAAAGAGGGTGTCCCTCACCTGCACAAATCCCCTTCTGACTGATACCATTAATCTTTAATAGAGATTCGATTCAAATTTGGAAAGATGTGACACTATAAGAGTTGAAGACTGCTGAATTTTGTCGCCAAAGACAAAATAGTCAGGATAGTGGAGCAGACCTGCTAATCCTTGTGATATGTTTCAGGGCATTCTTGAAGGTTTACAGTGTTTGGATCTACAGATCCTTAGAGAGTCCATTGTAGCATTAACGTGGTCTGAACACGCATTGGACAGCATTGTTCTGGAATGGCTGCCATCCTCTGATGGCCCTGCTAATTTGCTAAGCCTGCCCTAACTCTTCCTCCGTCATGATTGTATAGAATGATTGCTTATGGAGAATCTCAGAACATTATTTTCCTTATTTTTGTTTGGACAGAAAGTAGTTGAGTCCAAAACATTTTGTTTTCAAGGTGAAGGCAGAAAGAGTTCTTCTGACTAGAGAATCAAGAGATAAGTGGGGAGCGCAGAATTTGGGTATGAGTTCGATGATCAGCTATGATCATATTGAATAGCCAAGCAGTTTCCAGGAGGATGGCCTACTTCTATCTTACAGAAGAGTTGAATGGCCTACTCCTACCTTCTAGTTTCCATGTTTTTCTGTAAAGAAAAAAGACCATTCCCTGCCAAATCTCCCTGGTGAATTTTAATTTTGCAGCTGAGGCCCACAACTGGCTCTGTGAAAAGGGAACCAAATAGATAGTCAGTGGGACCCAGCTCTGCATTTTATGGCCTCCAGCCAATTAAGTGTCAGGTGCTGGCTACGCACCCCCATTACAGACAGCTGTACACTCCCTCGAGCTACCAGCTAGTTCATGGGCCAAATTAAATAAATTTGGGATTAAATAACTGAGGGGTCATCCACTGAGGCTTTGTGGCTGGAGCTAAGAAATAAGAAGGGGATGGTGATGTTATTGGGGTTTTACTATAGCCCCCAAATAGTCAACGGGAATTGGAGGAACAAATATGCAAGGAGACTAGGGAGACTTGCAGGAGCAATAGGTTTGTCATAGCCGGGGATTTTAATTTTCCGAACATAGACTGGGACATCCATGGTGTTAAGGGCTTAGATGGGGTGGAATTTGTTAAATCTGTTCAGGAAAGTTTCCTTAAGCAGTATATTAGAAGGTCCTACTCAGGAAAGGGAAAAACTTGACCTACTCTTGGGAAATAGGGCAGGACAGGTGGTTGAGGTGAAAATGGGGGAGCACTTTGGGACCAGTGACCACAGTTCTTGTAATTTTAAAATAGTCATGGGAAAAGACAAAACTGGTCCACAGGTTGAAGTTCTAAATTGGGGCAAGGTGAATTTTGTTGCAATTAGACAGGAGCTTGCAGAAGTTGATTGGAATAGTTTGTTTGTAGGCAAAGGGACCTCTGGCAAGTGGGAGGCCTTTAAAAGTGTGATAGCTAGAGATCAGGGGCTATATGTTCCTCTGAAGATGAATGGCAAGGTTGGCAGAAGTAGGGAACCCTGGATGATAAGAGATATTGAGGCTTTGACCAGAAAAAAGGAGGTATGGCTCAGGAACAGGCAGCTGAGATCAAGGGAATCCCTTGAGGTAGATATTGGATACAGGAGTCAGGGGTAGACGGGGCAGTGAAGGCGGTTTTTGGCTCACTGGCTTTCATCAGTCAGGCTATTGAGTATAGAAGTTGGGAAGTACATGATGTTGGTTATGCTGCACTTGGAGTATTGTGTTCAGTTTTGGCCATCTTGCTATAGGAAGGATGTTAATAAACTGGAAAGGGTGCAGAAGAACTTTACAAGGATGGTGCCAGGACTCAAGAGACTGAGTTATAGGGAGATGTTGGACAAGCTAGGACTTTTTTCTTTCGAGCATGGGAGACTGAACGGGGATTTCATAGAAGTGTATAAGATCATGAGAATCAAGGATAGGTGAATGCACTCAGTGTTTTTCCCAGGGTTGGGGAATCGAGGATTAGAGGCCATTAGTTTAAGGTAAGGGGGAAAGAATTTGTGGGGACCTGAGGGACAACATTCTTACACAGAGGGTGGTGTGCATATGGAATGAGATGCCAGAGGAAGTGGTTGAGGTGAGTGCATTAACAACATTTAAAAAGGCATTTGGACAAATACATGGATAGGAAAGGTTTAGAAGGATATGGGCCAAATTCAGGAAAATGGGCTTAGCGTGGATGGGGATTTTGGTAGTCACGGACCAGTTTGGGCTAAAAGGGCCTGTTTCCGTGCTGTGGGGGTCTATGACTCTATCTATGACTCTATGACTCAGTTATATAGAGGACAGTAACTAAATACACTATTAAATCAAATACAAATTAAACACTATTAGAACTTAACAATAGGGTTTTAATCACAGAAACCTTTATCAGGCTTCATATCCTTGGGGTTTCCTGCACCGTAACCACGCACATTCCCCTCCCTGCTAGCTAGGTTGGATACGTTGGGCTCTTGAAAAGAGAAGCTCACCACTGGGGATAAATATGATTTTGAAGTACAGCTGGCTGTTCCTGCTTGCCTTTGCCAGTGCTTCGATGAAGACTTCAGACAGTGTAGGCCTTCAGTCTGAGTTGAGTCCTTTGATGCGGTAGGGCACATAGTGGATTTATCAGGTGAGTACTTGGTTTTCCTTACTTCGTAGAGGTTTTTGTGAACCAGTTTTCACCACAGGATGTGTCTGAGGCCTTGTGGTGTCGGTTGGGTCAGTGATTTCGGAGGTGGTCGGTTATTAAATCTGCTGGGGTCGGTCGCCGTTGGTTATCCTGATGCGGAACAGGCCTGTGTGTTGGTAGGTTTCGGGATTGCCATCAGGATCCCTCTTCCAGAGAAAGCTGTGCAGATGGTTCATGGGGAGAATCACCCCCAGGTAAGATCAAGGCCTGCAATTATACTACTTGTGGGTCTTTTATCTTAACGTCAAATCTGCGCTTGCCATTGTGTTACTGCTGAACCCTTTGGGGCAATTGGCTCCCAAACAGTTAAGAGTAAGTGTGAATGTATTTTGATTAAATACATGTCAGTTACCTCAGTGCATAAATATTGATTGAAGTTGAATGTCTTGGTAACTGTATAGGCTCCATAATATCTGGGTTAGGGTAGCCAGAAGAGTGAAAGTTAGTATCAGTCTAGAGTATCAGGTCTGGTTAATTGTTCTTTGAATCAAGGTGTGAATTGGATTTTCTGGTCAAACAATGGCTCCAGGCATCTCTCTGTCTGTGTATTTTTCACAGAGTGTAACCCAGCTGCCTTTTTTTCACTTTTAAAAGTTTTTTTGAAAAGCCCAGTGTATTGCTCTAGTATTTCAAAATATGGCAATTTTTGCTAAATCCTACAGGGGTGCTTGGTGAGCATTGAGTGTGCTTTTCCTACTGGGATGTGTGCTCCACATACCCTGCAGGAAGACCACCAGAGATCACGCAGCAGTCTCTCCATGGAACAGGATGGGGGCATTCCTGGCATTTGTAAAATGGTGGAGATTGGCACCTAATTAACCACCTATTTCAATTTTCACTATATTTACCACAATAACGTACAACAATCGGTGTCACAGATCAAAAGGGAAACCTCCTATGATGCTGCTTGACCTGCTGTGTTCATCCAGCCCCATGCTTGTTATCTCGGATTCTCCAGCATCTGCAGTACCTTTTATCTCTGATACAACCTCTTTAATCTCTTTGATGCGATGCCACGGCGCCAAGGACCTGGGTTTGAGTTCACCCTTGGGCAACTGTCTGTGTGGAGTTTGTACATTCTCCCCATGTTCTTGCGGGTTTCCTCCCAAGCCCAAAGATATGCAGGTTTGATGGATTGGTCATGGGAATTGCAGGGTCATGGGGATAGGGTAGGTGAGGTGGGTCTGGGTGGGGTGGTCTTTAAAGGGTCAGTGTGTACTCAATGGGCTGAATGGTCTGTTTCTGCACTGTAGGGATTCTATGATTCTATGAACTTATAAAAATAATGGAAGTATTGAAGACAATGAGGAATGTCAGGGCCCTGGTCTCCTGAACAACAATCATTCCTTAATCTTACACGATCTAACTGGGTTACTTCATTACTTTGTGTAGGATCTTTATGTACACAAATTGTCTGCTATATTTGCCTAAACAAGAGCAAGTCACCTTCAAAGCTAATTGATGGCATGAGATATGTTTTGTGATGTATCTGAGACAGTGACCAATTTTGTCTAACAGCAGGCACAGCTTGCCTTCTGAACATTTTCAGGTTATAACACACCCAGACTTACTTTGTCTGGAGGAGTTTTGATTTCCATGCAGCGACAGTCCTTTGTTGTGTGTGTTGAATTGCTGATTTGAAGCTTTGTGGTATGGAAATATTAATAAGAATTTTCATTTTGATCTATTATACCACAGTCGTGAAGAGACTGCATGACACTCTCACCTTAGTTGAAGGTCATTTTGAGAAAGATCACCTGTGTTTAGTGAAATTCCTATGACAATTTATGATGGCACCATATATCAAATGTTGAATGCTTTTCACTACTGACTGTATTTGTTGCAGTTGTATATTTCTCATTTGTATTGTGAACTTTCTATTAATATTTGACCGTTGACACAGCAGAGCTGCTGGTAGTGAGAAAGCTATGACCAGTATTGGGTATCTGTGCCAAGTGATACAAAATGAATCACTTCATGCTTGCAGAGAAAATCAAGAATACTGCCTTCATTGATTAGCTTGTAAAAAGTGATAAAATAGGATGCTAGATTCACGGAAACCAATGCCTCTAGGCACACAGCAACAAACCCTCTGGAACAGAATGAACCATTCTCTGATTAATGCTATTTTGGAAAACTTTTTGAATTTAAATGTTGAGAAACATCGTGCAGCACTGGTTTCTCTCAAGTGACCAGCCGAATTTGTTTCAGAAATCAACATCAGCTTAAATTTGAGGTATAGCTTATCATTCCATTAGGATTTTACAGCCTTCTAGATTATGCACAAAATTTAACAACTTCAAATCAGAACCTCCGTACACATGCTTTTGAATGGCAGTCTTTGGTGATCTGCAACTCCATGCACACCTCCTCTAGATCCATTTATTCATTTACTTCTTCCATTACCATCTCCTATTGTCTTGCACTGTCTGCATTTAGTTTGGGGTAAGCTAGCGCGGTTGGCAACCGAGTTTTACAAAGCAGAGTGATGCCAATAGGGAGTGTAAATTGTCACACCTGTTGAGATCACTATTAAAAGTCCTACCTTCTCAACATTGCACTCACCTAAGTTGTGGTAACCCTCAGATGAAACTCAGAATCAATTGTCTCTCTCCAATGCAAAAGTGGGCCTATGGTGACTTTGCCTTTCGATTTGCATTTAACCTCTCTTGCCATCCATCATACGCTTTTCTCTTTAGATTGTCACTCCAGCAGCTTTTCTTCCCCTTTACTTTATTAAAAATTGTTTCATCACTCTTGCCATCATAAAAAAGGATCACTAAAGCATGCAATAACAAGGTGTAGAGCTGGATGAACACAGCAGGCCAAGCAGCATCAGAGGAGCAGGCTGACGTTTCGGGCTTAGGCCCTTCTTCACTAAAGCATGAAATCTTTTTCTCTGTCCATATATCTCTCCGCTGCCTGACCTGCTAAGTATTTCCAGTTGTTTCTGTTCTGATTTCAGAATTCCATTATTCAAAGCATACTGTATTTGTCTTAATAATATTGATATTATTCTGCTTGTATGTTAATGCGTTCATCATGCATCAACTCATACGGTAAAATAGCACTGAGCTGCATGACTCGATGAAGGTGGACCATTAACTAAACTAAAAGGTAAAGTAGAGCTTTAAAGCAATTTGTGTGCAACAGGTCATTACCTGGATTTTTCCACATCAAAATTTTGCACAGACTGATTCAAATGTGTATGTATTTTATAGATTTGAGGTCATCATCTGAAGTATTATCTAAATTAAGCTCTTGCTTTGCACCTTTGCTGTGCAGTGATTAAGGGAAACTCTCCAAATGGAGTCAGGAAATTGGAATCAGATTGATCTAAGCACACTTCCAATATAATAGGATTGAGGACCCAGCAGGCTGCCAAACAGTTGATTAAGACAATCTAAAACTTCAACATTCTCCTGGAGCAATACATGTACAGCTAACCTTAATAGCACCATCCTAAATTACAGTAAACACTGCATCATTTCATAGCAATGTGCATTTCAGACCCCACTTATGCGCTGGATTCAGCAAATAATCTGTCATGTAGTTTATTTGACATTGCACTCTCCAACTACATTAGGAGGTTGGCTTCATGCTGTCATCATTTTCAAGATTCTTCAGTTTAAATGAAACGTGAGCTGCAATTCAGTATCTCACCAACAATATACCTTGATGCTTGGGGAATGATACCACGATTTCAGCGTGCACTGCTGGACATACTGGAGAGGCAGTGGTGTATTGGTAATGGCAACAGGCATCCTAATCAAGAGGCCCAGGCTAATGTTTTAGGTTTAATCGGTTCAAATCCTACTACTGTCACTGGTGGGTTTTAAGTTCAATCAATAGAATTGATTGTTTCAGTAATGGTCATCGTTACAATTATAATAAACTGTTGCAAAAACCCAGCTCCAATATTAAGGAAAGGAGATCAGCTGTCTTTATTTGGTTTGGCCCAAAATTTGACTCCACAAGCGCAGGAGGTGATTGAAATTTAACTGCTTTCTGAATCAAGCCACACAGTAGTATCAGGCCATTACAACGTCAAAAAAGGAACAAAACTGGTTGGACCACCCAACACGGAGCCAGGCACTGCAAACAACATCAGCATTCTGGGCCGTGTTGACCCTGCAAAGACTTCCTTACTAACACTAGTGGGCTTGTGCCAAAATTGGGGGAGCTGGGCCCCAGACTAGTCAAAAGCAACAGCCTGATATAGTTACACACATGGAATCATAGATTGCAGATACTATCAAAAATATCATCGTTAAGATCCTTGAGTGAGTCCTGTTCCAACAGCAGGACAGATCTATAAGAGGTGGCAGCATAGTGGCACATGACTGGGAGGGAGTTGCCCCAGAAATCCTCAAATTGACTTCCCATAGCATGAAGTTTCATGGTATTGTGTCTGCAAAAATATAGGACAACTTCATCTTGACTATTAATAGCCTTATCAGTCTACTCTCAATCATTAGCAAAGTAACGAAATTGGTTACCTTCAAGTGTTTCTTCATATCATGTGGAATGCATTGACTGAAAACTGACAACTGGCACTTACTTGATAATAACTTGCTCACTGAGACACTTCACGGGTTCCACCAGGGCCAGTTATCTCCTTAGAGCCTTATTCTGAAAATCCTCAAAAGAGCTGAACTCCAGAGGTGAGCTGGCAGTGACTGCCTTCAACAAATGTTGGATACTTGATTATGTATGGCATGAAACAGCCCTAACCAAACGAAAGTCTATGTGATTCAGACATAAAGCTCTTCATTTGTTGGACTCAAACTTAACGCAATGGAAGATTGTTATGGTTGTTTGAGGTCAATCTCAGTGCCAGTGCTTTACTGCAACAATTGACTTGAGGTCCAACCTTCATTAACTCTTCATCAATCACCCTCCTTACATCCATAAATCTGAAAGCAGCACGCTCGCTGATGATTGCACAATGTTTAGTATCATTCATGACTAGTCAGACTCTGAAGTAGCCCATGTCCATGTGACAAATGTCTAAGCTTGTGCTGATCAATGGCAATTAATATTCTTACCAGGCAAGTGCCAGGCAATGACCATCTCCAACAAGGGCAAATTTAATCACTCCCCTTTGACAATCAATGCTGTTAATGCCGTTGCTGAATCTCCCACTATCAATGCCTAACTATTAAAATAGTTACTATTCACCAGAAACTGGACTAGACCAGCCATACAAATACTGTGGCTGTGAGGCCAAGTCAGAGGCTACAGTTTTTGCTGTATATATCCCACCTCTTCATTCCACAAAGTCTGTCTACCATCCAGGAGACATAAGTCAGGAGTATGATGGAATGCTGTCAATTTGACTGGAAGAGTGGAACTTCAACAGTGTTTGGGAAGCTTGACACATTCCAGGACAAAGCAAACAGATTGAACAGCACGTCATCTGTACCGTTAACATTCACTGCCTCCACCAATGACATACATTGACAGGAATGTTTGCTATGGTGTGTTGCAGAAACTCATCACTGCTCCTTCAACAGCATCCTCTAAAACCCAGGTGGACAAAGTACAGCAGATACATGGAAATACCACCACTCCAAGCCACACATTATGGATTTGGAACTAGATTACTGTTCCTTTACTGTTACTGGGTCAAAATCCTGGATATCTCTCTGTAATGGCAGTGTGAGTGTGTCTGCACCACATGGACAGCAGCAGGTCAAGAAAGCAGCTCACCACCATCTTCTCAAGGGCAACTGGAGAGGCAATAGCCTACTTGTACTATCGCTGAACCTTAAATCCAGAGGCCCAGGTAATGTTCTGGACACCCAGGTTCAAATCCAGCCATGGCAGATGGTGGAATTTGAATTCAATAAAATTCTGGAATGAAGAGTCTGATGACGATTATGAGACGATATGAAATCATTGTCGATTGTTGGGAAAACCAATCTGCTTCAAAAATCTCTTATAGGGAAGGATATTGCTCTCCTTACCTGGTCTGGTCTACATGTGACTCCAGATCTACAGCAATGCAGTTGATACATAACTGCCCTCTGAGCAATTAGGGAAGAGCAGTAAATGCTGGCCTAGCCAGCAACGCCTTCATCCTGTGAAAGAATTTACTTTAAAAAAGACAATATTGACTGGTGAAGCACTGTATACAACCTGAACATTTCCAGTTCTGAGGAAGGGTCACCGGACCAGAAACATTAATTCTGATTTTTTTCTTCACAGTTGTTGCCAGACCTGCTGAGCTTTTCCAGCAACTTCTGTTTTTGTTTCTGAACATTTCTTTGTTGAAGTCAGCAGTGGAGATCTTCACTGACCTGACCTAAATTACAACTGTCAGCATTTTGAACCAATTTAATAAATTAACTATTATGAATTAATTTTCTCAAGTTATATTGGAATTTAGGCAGGGTAAACCTATATGTAAGTAGAAGTAGAACAGAGATGAAACACTGCAGATTCATGTTCCAGGCAAAACTATTGGAAATTATGGCTGTAGTTCACTGGGATGAGACACCCACACACTCTTCTGATAACACTGACTGAATTTCCTGGGTCAAGCTTCATCATGGAGACTCTACCTCCTGCATTCACTTCTTTTTTTCTTCAATGAAGCAAGGATGACAAAACAGTAAATCAATTTTAAGCTATTTAAGATTTCTAAATGTCCAGCAAAACAAAAACAAAATGTTGAGTTATGCCAGTATTTGGAGTGGGCAATGGTGAACAAGTTAGTCTTCATAATATTTGTTGTTTTCAGAAAGTAAGTGGGGCTAAGTGCAGCATATTATGAAAGTTTTTCGAACTTTGAATGATACTATGAAGACATACCCAATTCCTTTTCCCCATGGTGGCTCCAGGCAGCAGTAGTGACTGCAGCAAAAGAGAGGGTAATCCACTATGGACTTGAGACCCATTCCTTCCTAACATTTGTAAATGGCAGGTGGGGATGAGACTGTCAACTGAGAGTAAGTGATGGTAATACTGACTTTACAATAAAGCAACATTAGCATCAGTGCTTGAAAAACTGGCCAACAAGAGGCAAGTAACATTCAGGCCACACAAATGTCAGTTATGACTGTCACCAATAAGAGATAATCTAACCACCGCTCCTTGACACTCAATGCTGTTACCATCACTGAATCCCCCACTATCAACATTCTGCGGATTACCATTGACCAGAAACTCAACTGGACTCACCACATAAATACAGTGGCTACAAGAGCAGACCAGAAACTAGGAATACTGCGGCGAGTAGCTTACCTCCTGACCGCCCAAAGCCTGCCTGTCATCTACAAGGTACAAGTAAGGAGTGTGATGGAATATTCTCCACTTGCCTGGAGGGGTATAGCTCCCACAACACTCAAGACGCTTGACACCAGCCAGGACAAAGCAGCCTGCTTGACTGGCACTACATCCAGAAACATCCACTCTCTCCATCAGTGATGCTGAGTAGCAGCCGTGTGTACTATCCACAAGATGCACTGCAGAAATTCACCAAAGATCCTCAGTCAGTGCCTCCCAAACCCACAACCACTTCCATCTAGAAGGTCAACAGCAGCAGATACATGGTAACACCACCACCCGTAAATTCCCCTCCAAGCCACTCACCGTCCTGACTCTCAACATATCGTTGTTCCTTCACTGTCGCGAGAACAAAATCCTGGAATTCCTTCCTTAACAGCATTGTGCGTTAACCCACAGTAGGCAGACTGCAGTAGTTCAAGAAGGCAGCTCATCACCACTTTCTCAAGGACAACAAATGCTGGCCAGCCAGCAACATCCATATCCCACAAAACTGAATTAAAAAATCTAGCATTTTCCTGAATGAAGGCAGACTGTTAATTGGTGCTAGTGTTGTTCTGTTCACAGAAATTTAGTTTTGTTTGCAATATTCCCCAAGGGACTCTGGATTTAACCTAGAATTGATTAACCAGTACGAAATTGGAAGCACATTGCTCCCAGGATTCCCTCAACTGAGATGGGTGACAGCCAGATTTTCATGAATTATCAATTTATGCTGTCCCTCATCTGAAATTGTGATGGCAGTCCATAGAACAAAGATCAGTGTTAGGCTGTTACTGTGTTTGATTAATGCTTCATTGCCATAGCACCAGTACTTTATGTTGATTTATAGATAACAGGCCTGCAAGCCCTTCAACTATGGCAAAACTGCAAAACAGCTTCGCAAGTTAGATCAAAATAGATGGTTGGTGACCTTTATTAATGCATTTTGAATACTTTAACCAAACTGCTTTTGATGTCAGAAACAGGTGTAGGAAATATGTCCCAAGTGAAGGAGTAAGCTCATGCAACCCAATAGTTTCCAGGTGTTGCTCTGGTCACAGAATGAACTCTGACACCTGGAATATTGCTCTTTTAAAGTTTCCACATTTAGCAGAGTATTAATCAACCAATTCAGTGTCAAACTGAAATAGCAAGTAGACTCGCTGGAAACAGTAATAATTGGCTTTGTTTCCTTCAGTGAATGTTCAGTTCATAGGTGTTCAAGCTGCAAAACCTTATTCGTATCTGAAGGAACTGTATTAATGTGTATTCCTCTAGTTTCTGGATTTGGATGTTTCCTGACTGACGTGGGACTGGAAAAGTTGTTGGTCTGTGTGGGTACCTTGTGGTTAATGCCAGCTGAGTGTCTCACTGCAGAATGTAGTAAAAAAAAATACATTTCAAACTTCAAAAAACTCCAACACAGTTGACAGGTTTAACATTATTATCTGGACAGAAGAATTGTTTTATGCTAATAATTCTCTCAGCAATGCTTTTAAAATGGTTATATAATTGAAGGTAAACCACCTGTTGGCAGATTGAAAGGATGAGATGCACTGTATGCTAATAGGAATTGATGTAGAGATCCTAATAGAGGGATTCCTAACAGTAATGGGGTAAGGCTGTCAGGTTATTGAGAGTTGTAAATGAATTGAGACTGCTCAAGTCAGCCAAAATGCATTTCATGAGGCTAAATTTTAACGGACTTGGAGTTCATTTCTAAGCTTCAAGATGCACACTTTCAAATGGCCCAAGCTATCTTGAGTTTAAAATATCTCAAGAAATATTTAATGGAAAACTAGCAAAAAGGATCAAAATGATTTCATATTGTTTTTGGGTGAGCAATAGATGCATGTTGAAAGCTGACATGGGGATGGAAATTTGTCTCCATGGAAGTCGGAAACAGCTTAAAAATGCAGAACTTGGTGTTTTTTTCAGGAAAGATGATTTTCCTGTGCCTTCCTGACCCCCATATCATTTTGTATGGCCTTCATGAGTTGGGAATGCTGTTATAAGTAACATACATCTGTAACCCTGCTGATGGTGGGATCACCATAATAAAAAAGGTAAAAGAAAATCATTTTTCCTAACACATGCCATTTCCCCTGCCAGCTGTGCATTTTACAGTATTTTTCAAAAAGAATATCTCTAATTTGAGTGGTGACAACTTCTACCAGGTCAGGATTGGAGTAAAGCAATTTTCTTCAAGCAGTTTTCAGCTTCTAAAATCGCAAAGTGGCAAAATGCTGTGGATCCTGGAAATCAGCTTTCAGTTCTGAAGCAGAGTCATACTAGACTTGAAACATTAACTCTGTTTACCTAATCCAAACCCTAACCAGTTCCTCATTCTCGGTGTTCATTTCTAAAATTACAAAGCCTGCTTCCAAACCAGAAGACTTTCTATTAGAGAGGGAGCAATGCACAGGGGAGTTTCTGCAAGCTACATCCAACATAGCTGCAGTCCCGCCATCGATAGATCTCAACGTTAGAGCCTCAGTCTTCAGCAGTCGGGGCTTACTGCAACTGTACAAGGTGCTGGTGAGACTACATCTGAAGTACTGGGGCAGTTTTGGTTCCCTTATTTAGGAGACTATTATATTTCATTGGAAGCAGCTCTGAGAAGGTTCACAAGGATGGACGGATTGTCTTATGAGCAAATGTTGAACAGGTTGGGGCTTTACTCATCGGAATAAAGAAGAATGAATCGTGATCTCACGGAAACATAGATTCTTCAAGGACTTGAAAGGGTAAGTGCTGAGAGGACGATTCCCCTCATGGGAGGGTCTAGGACCAGGGTAGTCAGAATTAAGGGGTGGCAATTTAAGATTGAGATGAAGAAGAATGTCTTTTGTTTCCTTAGTGGGTTGAGTGTCTTTGGAATTCCTTGCCACAGAGAGCTGTGGGGCCCAGGTTTTTGTGTATATTTAATGTTGACATGGATTTTTGGTCAGTTGGATAATCAAAGGTTATAGTAAAAGGGCCGTAAGAGGGGATGTAAGAAAGTCAGAGCAGCCATGATGCTACTGAATGGCAGAGTAAGCTCGAGGGGCCAAACAGTCTACTCCTTTTTCTATTTCTTATGACGTTAAGTGTGTCTCATATCTGTTTGTATCTGCCAGGACTACAAGATGTATAGAGAACAAATTAAATTTCTCCAAGCAACTGCTCTTTATATCAGATTGGTGGACCTTAGCTTGTGCTGTCGGTTAACACTTCGGGATACTAACTACCTTGTGCAACATTTCCTCCAAAAGTATTTTTTCCGTGATTAATTTCTTTGGAGAATTATTTCAAATAATTAAAGTAGGTATATTGCTACTTTGTCTCCCCTAGATTCTAAATTTATCAATGAAAGACAACTTGGCTACATTGGATGCCTGTTGCTTGTAGACAAAATATTCAGGTACGGTTCATTGCTATACTGAGCAGAGGTGGATCTTTGATTTCTTGGGTGGTCTTTACTGAGGGGGGTCCTCTGGCATCGAGATCACTGTTGAATATTTGCATCCCATGAAAGATCTTTAGTTTCCTCAAATCTTGTCAGAGAAGATACCGGTGTTCCTGAAAAAAGGAATCTTCTCTTCTTGATGTTGTAATAAGAGACGCTCATACATGATTCTTCCATCTTGTTAGTATTCCTTTGGATAACGTTGTACTTGACGAAAATGACAATCGGAGGCAGTAAAGCTGACTAAGCTGTTTTGAAAACTGCTAATTGATTGTATCCGGAGTCTGCCAATAACCCCCATTGGTTGTGGTCTCAAAGATATCAGATGATCAAATTTTGAATGTCTTATGTGGTTGGAAGACAATTGAATAATCTCTCTTAACTTGTGAAATCAGTGGTGCCTTCTGATATCACAGTGATGCAACGAAGTGTGTACTTTTTCTTAAGTTCCATGAATGTTCATCTGGGAATTATGAAAAATTGCTCTTGCTGAGTAATGTTATGTTGCTCACTGAGGTTGGGACTTGTCGGCTAGTTATAGGCCTTAATTTTAATATGTACATTTCAGCTCAGAAGTAAGAATTATTGGTTTCTAATGATGTACACTATTTGCTTATAGTATTGGTCTCTGAATTAAGAGTGTTTGTAGATTCTTATGAGTTTGAGCAGTTTTCACTGGCAGTATGTAGTTTACTATCTGAAGATTTTAGTATCATACTCCCCAACCAAGAGTTTTTCTCAGCGAATATAGTAACACTCCCCCAGCATCCTGTTTTGAAATTTGTTGGATAACTATGAACTGCAGCATAGCTGGCTCAGGTAAGTCACCTATTATAGGAAAGGATTATTCATGCCTTCTAAAGGTGGCACAACCTCATAATAGTATGTGTTCTAACGAAGGCAAGTCCTGGTAATCTTGGATAGGTTCACCACTATTAATTCTTCCAGGCAGTATATGTCAAGCTACAGATACCATCTTGAAGGATGCCATAAGACATTAAAAGCAGAAGATAGGCTTGGCTTATTTAATCATTTACATACATTTATTTCATATTACTTAATAGTTAGTTACATTACACCAGAGATACATAATTGTCTCATGAGATGCATGATTGTCTCGCAAGAGATGAACTAATGTGCAATGCTCAGGTGCTCCATGCACTGCATCCTCTATGCACATGCCGAAATGGATGCCGTGAGTGTGAGGATAAGGAGTACAGCAGATCTGTAGTGACCTTCAGAACATAGTGAGCTGCTGCACAATGTTGTTTAATGGTCATTAACTTTCAGGGGTAAATAGCAAAAGACTGATGCAACAGGGTTCTCATGGGGTAGGACAAATTGGAAACATTGACTTAGAACAGTATAGAACACGTCAAAATATGTTTAAATAAGGATAGATACTCAATGGTCCAGCTCTCACAGAGAGACAATGGGTGGAAACTTGCCAGTCCCAAAACAATGTAAGTATTGATAAGTCAGTTGGGAAGAGGATGAGATTGGCAAAAATTAGATTCTCAACAAAGGGAAAAAGTCCAATCCTCCAACAAGTGTTGAATGGTGAAATGAGAATCTCACTTGTAAGCAGCGAGAGGGCTACGTGTACCCATGTGTGTGCATTAGTGTACCATTATGACCTGTTCTCACTTCATTGATGTGTAGTTTCCCATTCTCCTTCCTGCTGGATATAAGCATAGCTGCGACATTAACGTCAGAGTGGGTACCTGCAATTCCTGCTCGCCACTTGTTTCTCCGGCTGTCCATCCTGGACAACTCAACAGTATCTCAGGCACAGTCCATGAGCAGAGACCACCAACTCTTCCCATCCATGGAAGTTGATACTTGAATTGTACTAGCCTCATCATGACCCCATGGCTTGTCTACGATCCACTTACAATACAGTTCTGCACTGCAGTATTTCACATTGGAGCACACTGGTTCATATCAATGTAATGTTGCTGCCAGTATATTTTGCAAGCAGAGGACAAACGCCCATCTTATGGGTTCAATCACTGGACATGTCAGGTGTACTCACTTACTATGCGTGCTCACTTACTATGTGCCTACTTGTGTGTATATTGGCACTGTCCTGTCTCTATGAGGTAGGGACACCTGGAATGAGGTCAAGTTCCCTCATCTATTTGTCACTTTGTCCTTGGAGCTGAGCACTAATGGCCAGAGCCATGGAGTGCAGGCATGAGAGAATGTCCAGCAGACAGAGTTTTCGGAGTCTGTCTCTCCATAGCAGCCACCAACCTCTATATGGAAGTAAGCATGTCACATCCAAGGTTATTGGAGTTCCCCAACATTCAGGCCAGTTTTCCCATGCCTCCGACAAACCTGCCTGCTGCTCTGGTGCCTGTTCGTGCATTTATTAGTACCTAACCCTATGGAGTCCTCTCCTATCATCCCGGGGATCCTCATGGGGAGATGGTGAAGAGCAGGAATGTCCTCTTACCTCTGCACTGGCAGAAACGAGGACATTATCAATTGATACCAGCTTGATCTGAGGTTGCCATGTGGTTCAGAATTGTTTTACACTAAGGATGACCGTGCAGCAATGCCACAAGATGGTGAAGGACCTTCCATCTTCTCAGAGAGTGAGTGAAATCTTCTCTTTGTTTCTGTTCATCTCCCCATCTCCCATCAAGGCTGATGGTCCATCACTCTCACAATTGTATGCAACATCTTCCCTCACTTACATTCACCACTACACCACCCTCCCCTCCCCACCAACTCCTGGAGTACTAACCCTCATGCCCTATGTACTGACTCACAGGGGACACCACACTCTGCCTCTATCCACCATCTTCAGGCTAATTTTTCCAGACAAAAGAACTATTAAGGGCAGCTCCAGTCTGACAGCGCTGACCTGGTACACTAGTGTCTTTTTAATATCGTGTTGGTGCCAGGATTGCCCAGAAATCCTAGCAGTGGCGAGAATTTCCATTTCAGGTGTGAGGGAAGGTAGGACGAGTGGGATGCTATTGAAGCCAGGTGCGTTGCTATGAAGTGAGCCACAAAGAATAGCATAAGAAACCATACTAGGGCTCACAGAGAGAAGCTCTCCATGAAACGCACCAAAATTGGCCCAGCCATTTTCTGATAATACAAAGTCCAGGGTCTCAGCTGGCATCAAACTACACAACACTCACAGTATAAGTGTCACAGGTCACCTCCAGTATCATGGTAGGGCTGTCTCTTAATGCCTGGAATGGGTAGGTGGCCTTAATAAGGAAAGGTTGGACAGGCTAGGCTAGTAACCACCGGGGTTTACAAAAGTAACAAAGCACTTGATTGAAACACATAAGATCCTAAGAGGTCTTGACAGGGTGGACTGAGGGAAGATGTTTCCTTTTGTGGGAGAATGTATAATTTGGCACCAGGCATAATTTGTTGTAGACATAAGGAGAAACCTTTTTTTTTCCAAGAGGATCAATGAGTCTTTGAAACTCTTCCTCTAAAGGCAGGGAAGTAGACTCCTTTTAATAATTTTAGGTAGGTGTAAGTAGATTCGTGATAAGTAAGGGGTTGAAATGTTATTGTGGATAGACAGAATATGGAGTAATCAGATCAACCATTATCTTATTGAATGGCAGAGTAGGCTCAAAGGGTCTAGTGGCCTAATTCTGCTTTTGAATTAAATGTTTGTATGTCTCCAGGCAGATATTTGATTTTGATGCTGTCTATTGGCCAAAGGATGGGAAGCATCCACCTCCATCCAAGACCTGTTTGGTCTCTGCACCCAATCATGACTTTAAAAACTGCAGGCTTTTGCTTGAAAACACAACAAATTGAGGCAAAATCAGTCATGAGTTGGATGGGCATTTTGGAAGCTGTTAAAAACAAAAGCCCACCTTAAAGAGAAAAAGTTGGCCTCATCAGTTCAGCACTAACTGGATAACATGATACGTGCAAGTACCAGACTAAAGGGATTATTTATCAGGCACCAAATGGAAAATACAAATTGAATTTATTAAAAAAAAAAGTTAGGCCCAGATTTTGTGATGGTAATAGCAGCAAGACTTTCAATATGGCTTCTCACTATTCCTGTGAAACCGGCAACAATTTCAGGAGTTCATAGTTCTGAAGAATAACACAGTAATTCAGAAATTACCATGCATCAGCCAATGCTCCGCCAAGAGAGTGCATTGATGGGGATCCCTCTCCACACAATCAGTGAATAACAAAACCTTGCATTGATAAATGCCATAAACGCCTTGAAAAATTGCACCTTGTTGAATGAAATGTAATTGGGTTTTTAGTGGTGTTTCTATTCAGAATTCAGATTTACTGTTAAATTCACATTTTAGACCTGGAAAGCTAATGTTAAATTTGTAGGATATTAAATTTTCTCATTATAATTAAAGGTGTTAAGTTTTTTAAAGTTTGTTTAAAATATTTTGATATCTGAAAATGTCATTTAAAATGAAAGGATTCACTGCTATTTATGCTTCCTTTGAAATCCGAGAATGCTTTAATGTGACTTACGGTTTACCTGACTTGCTAACATCCCTTCTGCTGCATGCCTGGAGAGTCCACTGACTTGGTGCTAGATTGAATCTGTCCGTGGGAAAGACAAAATCCAGGTCATAGAATTGTAAATACTATCAAAAACAGTGACATGTTGTTGAAGCTTTTTGATTTGCATTCATCTGGACAAATGCAAGAATGCAAAAACTTCAAATGATCACACCAATTTATTACACAGGGACAAAGGAATATGGTCAGGCATTTCACATTTTTTTAAATGCCTGAGAGCTTGGTAATCCTGTGATTCCCCATTGCTTTTTATGTGGCAAAGATCTGTCACACTCATTGACTTGACAATTAGCACCCTTTTGGATTATAACTTGCTTTATCATTTAAAATTTGTGATTGCCCCAATAAGTGAAAAAAAACTTCAAAATTAAGGTTCTGTACTATATAGCAGTCACAGAGATTGCTAGATTGAGGTCGATGGTGGTGTATTTGTTTCACCACTGATTGTAAAATCAGGCCTCTAGTTGTTTGAACAAAATGATCAATTTAATTCTGTTTACTTATATCTGATTTTAACAATAGGAGACTTCAAGGTAAATTTGATTGCAAATAACAGTAGAAACAAAAATCATTTACTGTTTTAACTGGGTGCTGTCGCTACGGGATAGCCAGTAGTTAGGGACCATGTGAATATAATGGGTGACAATCTGATGAAGAGTACAGGCCCATTAGCAGAAAGCCTGTTAACATGAGCATTTATTTTCAAGGGAATATTTGATGATGCATCTGCCAACTTAGCACCAACCAAGGTGATTAGCATCATCCTCTTGTTGACATGGAGGGAAAAAAAGCCAGACCTGATTTTTGAAAATAGTTGATTTTGAGCCATACTAAATAGTCAACAATCAATAAAGATGAGTGTTAAGTTAGGGAAGTACAAAAAAAATTCCAAAAAATCCTGCTATATTTTTCAAGTACCAATACCTTTAACATGTGCTGATATTTTATTAAGTTGGAATGAATCCACAGACATCTAAAATTTCCTACCGAGATCGAATTTTTGTATTCACACCAACATTCCTGGCTTCCCTTCCATTTTAACTGAGATGGGATAAACCCCACACCCTGCATTCCCTACCCACAATTTTCATGGACTCAGTTCAGCATCTCCATGACTCATGTTTCACAATCCCACAGATGAGTTGTGCAATATAATCAAGATTTGGGAATGTCATGAAAGATAAATTTGAAAAGCCTTACACCCATACTTTCCATGCCACTTCCATGCTCTGTGCTACCTTTCCAATTCAGAAACAATTCATGTGCACCCAACCACCACATCGTCCTTTTATACTTTCTATATCAACTGAATGCCAGCCATGTCCCCATAATCCCTGATACTATCCATACCAACTCAATGTCAACTCATGCTCTTTCCATGACCAGTCACCCAAAATAGACTGTGTCCATGAGCTAGGTACAACAATGATAAACATGGAACTTCTGAAAGAGGGAGAGAAAAACACAACCATTCCTAAATTTTCTCTAGAAAATAGAAACTGATGTGTTTATAATCCTATTAAAGTGTCAATCAAGAGAACATTAAAGTATAAATAGTAGAGGCTTCAAGAACTTCATATTTCTTAATCCTGTCCAAATAAATATTAAGGCATTGACAAAAGAGATCACAAAAAGAACTTAATATGTTAGCTACTTAAAGATATCAATTAAGCACAGTCAATATTTAATTTCAGTTATCAGATTAGAACAATGATCTAATGTCTTCATTGGTCTGGGCTCATAGTCAAACTTTATTATGCATGCTAGGCTGTGGTTTGGCAATGAAGAGTACAAGGGGCCACGGGGATGGGGCCTGTGGTTTTGGAAGTCAATAAATTAGTAAAGAAGTATAGGAGGATTTGGGCATGGATGAGTTAGTTGGTATGAGGGAGGAGGAATTGTGTAAGTGGTGAGTTCTAGAGCGCCTAAAGTCTCCTCATACAGCTGGAGGAAAATCCTAAAGAACTGATGTGGAGTTTTTAACCAGACTGCCTCAGCACCTGCCTGCCCCTGAAACTGCCTATACTCAGCTTCTGGGTTCACAGAGGAGTCTAACTTTATCCTGCACCTACCACCTACTCGCCTTCTCCATCCCACACCTCTGAATTATTGGCATCTCTGTACTGAGGTGGGTCCAGTGAATCAGGAAACTTCCTCACACAATCTACCTACTCCTGTAGCCAAAATATAGCCAGTCTTTTGAGAGAATATTTTCTGAGTGAGCACAATGATAATTGTAAGGTCATTCTTTATAAATAGGTTTATGGTTTTTCTTTGCATATATTGAAGAGGAAATTGCCCCTTTCTTTAAACGTTGAGTTTTATTTTGACTTACTAGAAGGTCAGTTAGTTTCTACAGTTAATAATGGCAATATTTTTAAAGTTCTGCAATAAAGAGCCAAATTTTTCATTCTTCCAAGCTTTTTCCCCCACTCACCCAATTATTATTATTCAAGGCTTATGGTAGTTAAAGAGCAGCATAGTATAAGTTTGTTTGGCATCTTTCTGTTCTATGAATGGCAATGGGGAAAGATAGACCTGAAAAACGTGTGATGGCAAATTTGACAATACGTCAGAACTGAATACAAGTAACAATTTTGTTCTATCTTCTGGTTTCCATCCTTCAGACATAGCTTATCTAATCATATGATGTCTGGTTCTATTCCAGTTCAGGAACATAGCACCTGGAAAACTGCAGACACAAACATTAGTACAGTGCTAAATACTAAGCTTGCTGATCTCTCACCCCAGCAATGCATTTTTCATTCATTTGTATTTTCTAATTTTCTCTCCACCAACTGCCCACCGTTCTAAAAGTTGCTAGCTGATTTGTGCTCCAGCTTTTCCCAGTTCTGTTTTGTTTTGTTGATCTGCTGTTAGAAACCTGCCCTTTGATTTTCCTTTGCTACACAGATTACAGGATTTAACATGAGGAAAATCACAAGTCTAACTTCATGTTCCACAATGCTGCAGCCCTTGTGAGAACCAACATGACTCAGTCATTACCATCCTTATTAAAAAGGCAAAATATTGAATGAAGGAAACATTTTTCTTCATGGTAGAATCCTTGTACTTTACCAAATTTTCTGAGTGGACAGTAAAAGAACAGGCACCAAACTAAAGAATGAATTCTGTTCTCATAAAGGCACTGACTTACACGCAGTCTATAATGTTTATATTTAAAGTATAAACACACAGGATGGAAAAAAAAACAGACAAAATGACATATGCCTGTGCATGAAAAATGAATCTTAGATGTAATGGCACAGTCATGTTATAGTAAATATTTACTTGGTCATTCAGTCTTTTATGGTCACAAACAATCATATTAAAAATTTCTCCCACAAATAATCTCCAGCAATTTTTTTTTAGTGCTTTTTGCTAATAGCTGATTTTAAAAAATGTCAAGGAGCCCTGATAATATCACTTCTGGTTATAAAGAAACAGGTGAAGCTTTGGAACCATAACACTTTTTATACTGGCAATGAGTTCACATTCAGCTTCTTTGGCAGTTAGTCTTAGCACCACCAGAAGGAAATTGTGACTTTAATCATTTTGTTGACACTGATGCCTAAACTCTAGCTTCCTTTACATGTAAAATGATGTATCATTATGTTAATTGCACTTGCCTGTTGAAGCTGCTACACCAGCTAGCATCTCTCTTCCCTGTTACTTTATCATTGCCTCAGGGCCCTTAACACAACCTGGACAAGAAACCTTTTAGTGCTTCTCTTAATATTAGACGGCATGACAACAGGATGCAGCTGGAGACAATCTTAATAAAGACAGGTGTTGAAAAAATTTGAGATTAGTGGCTGCTGTGAAGTCAAGAAATGAATAAGAAAGATTTGTCTTTGCTGTGTTTGCCAGAAACTGTGCTCAGTATAATGGATCAATCTCAGAATTCATATAATTAAGGTACATTTACCAATAGATCTGATTCACCAACCATATGCGAACAGAAGTAGGCTGTCCAGCTCTTTTTAAATGAGTTATTCTGTTCAATGCAATCATAGCTAATCTGCATCTTAACTCCATTTAACACATTGATTTCGATAGCCTTGTCTAACAATTACAGTTTTGGAATTTTTGACATTGCTTTTTGGAGGATAGAGAGGTCCAAATTTCCACAATTATTTGCATGAAGAAAGGCTTCCTGACATTACCAGTGAACCGTCTAACTCTAACTTTAAGGTCACAGTACCTTGTTTTTATCATTCTTTCACCTGAGGCAAGTTCCTCTCTATATCTTATCAAATTGTTTAATAATTTTAAACACATTAATTCTTAGGTAATTAATTAATATTTTATACTTGGGGGAACACAAAACCAGTCTAAGCAACATATTTAAATCTTTTTGCTCCAATATCATTCTGGTTCATTCACACAAATCAAATAGATCCTTCCAGAGTTGCAGTGCTTAGAACTCATAGCACTCTAGTTTTAAACATTAGAACCTTACATAGCTACAATATAACTTTGATCAATCCTACTCCAGCTCCATCAAGATAAAGATTAATATTCCATGAGCTTCTTTTTGAAATATTTTTTGTACTTGTCCACTAGCCTTTTGTGCTTCCTGTACATGTTCTGTTACCTGTCTGGCCTTCTGCAGTTTCCTGATTCCCAGTAGAACATGGAACATAGAACAGTACAGCACAGTACAGGCCCTTCGGCTCACGAAGTTGTGCCGACCTATTATCCCACTAAGATCAAACTAACCTGCATACCCTACATTTTACAAACATCCATGTGCCTATCCAAGAGTCACTTAAATGTCCCTAATGTATTCGACTCCACTACCACTGCCGGCAGCGCATTCCACACGCCCACCACTCTTGGTGCAAAGAATCTACCTCTGACATCTCCCCTATACCTTCCTCCAATCACATTAAAGTTATGCCCCCTCATAATAGTCATTTCTGCCCTGGGAAAAAAGTCTCTGGCTATTCACTCTATCTATGCCTTTCATCATCTTGTGCACCTCTATCAAGTTACCTCTCATCCTTCTTTGCTCCAATGAGAAAAGCCCTAGCTCGCTCAACCTTTCCTCACAAGGCCTGCCCTCCAGTCCAGGCAGCATCCTGGTAAATCTCCTCTGCCCCCTCTCTAAAGCCTCCACATCCTTCCTATAATGAGGTGACCAGAACTGAACACAATATTCCAGATAACAAGGTGTGGAGCTGGATGAACACAGCAGGCCAAGCAGCTTCATAGGAGCAGGAAAGCTTGACATTTCGGGCCTAGACCCTTCATCAGAAACTATTCCAGTAGTTGATACTGTGATGTCCTGTACTGGATATGTCAGTGAAAGGTTGTCTACAAAAGTAAGGACTTATGTATTTAAAGAATTAGGTTCCCTGCGAGTCAGCAGATGGAACAGGGATGAATTTCTTAGTCCCTTAAATACACATTTGGCCCACCTGCTAGACACTTCGCTCTCTTTACTCCTTTCCCCCAACCGATTTACATGATTTTTTTTATTGGCTTGATTTATATTTAGTTAGTAGATGAGAAGGTGAAAGGTATCTGTCACCAGATGTATTTTAAACCTGTCTGGTGGGTGGGTGCCAGAAGTGTCCCTCCTTTCTGCATACACACCTGTCTACGTTTTGGTTTTGTCAATGCTGGGACAGGCAGTGATCTCTTTAATAATTCTAAACATCCACAGAGTCATAGACTCAAGAGACGTACAGCATGGAAACAGATCCTTTGGTCCAACTCATCCATGCCGACCAGATGTCCGACGTTAATTTAGTCTCTTTTGCCAGTAATTGGTCCATATCCCTCTAAACCTTTCCTATTCATACACCCATCCAGATGCCTTTTAAATTTTATTGTACCAGCCTCCACAACTTCCTCTGGTAGTTCATTCCATACATGCACCACCCTCTGCATGAAAACATTGTCGCTTAAGTCCCTTTTAAATCTCTGATATTTATTCTGATTGTTAAATTACCCAATTTGTCAACACCTTAATCTCCCATAGAAAGGTGAAAATATTCTTTTTAATTTCCATATATCAATTTGTGCTTCAGTAATACTTCAGTAAAGTTAAGCCAATATTAACACCATTCTGTACAATAGCTACAAAGTTTCTCAACAAAAGATTGCAGTTAATATTATGAACCTCTCATTTCCTATTTTTGTTCTCCTGAGGAGGTTAGAGTCATTTCTTTTTTGAAGTCCCCTTCAAAAATTCCGAAGATCCTGGTTGGCAGAAATCCATATGCAAATTGAACATGTGAAAGTTGCAGCCTGCATTCTCCACTATAAAAGGGACACTCAAAGCCAATGAATAGCATCACAAAGCTATAATCAGTGGTCCCTGATTGCAAACTGGCCTTCTTACAAAAAGCACCCTTTTTATCTTTTATATCGACACAATCCAGACAAGGTCGGCACAAACAACATCAGAGGAGATGTACAAGGGAAGGATTTATAATGGGAAAATCCTCCAGAAAATGTTTTCCAAATGTACCCTCAAAACACTGAGGGGTAGAGCAATCTCATTTATACAGCTGAAGTATTTGAGAAATAAAGCAAAAATTTTCCAAAGATGGGAAAGTAGCCCTTTATTAGAAATGAACAGAATCATAGGACTGGATTTTTGTTTCTGCACCAGGACCCTGGCGTTGGGAGCAATCGCAAGTCCCTATCCTGTGCATGGACAAGTTGTGGCAGATGGTATATTTGTCATCCAAATAGGGCTGGAGCAGGCGAGAAAGGAACACTGTGCTCAATTTAAAGGGGGACTGGCTGTTATTATTTTAGTTGCTGATTTACTTTGCAATGGAGGAAAGAGGCGATCAATAACCAGCAGCTGAGACTCCCAGAAAGCTCACTTGAGGTATTTTTATAGATGTGTTGGCCTTTTGGTGGAGTATTCTATTTTGGAAAAGCATTAGGAGAAACTCAGACATTCAGAGCAAGCAGATGTGGCTGAAGGTGCTCAGGATATGAGTAGTCACAGCATTGTCAGGAAGACTGAGGTACTGGGCCAAAACCCTTCAATGACCCTGAGGACTAGCTGGCTGAATGCAATGCTACACTGAGATAACAGTCCTCCAGGTCGAAAGGCACATTGAGAGCTTGTGTGTCCAAAAATGTTACAGAACCATGAGAAAAGCTCATAACACCAGCAATTGTGGATGAGTTAACATGAAAGACAACACCATCATAGAGTCATAAAGGTCTACAGAATGGAAACAGCCCCTTTACCCCAACTTGCCCATGCTACCCAGTTTTCACAATTAAATTAGTCCCATTTGCCTGCATTTGGCCCATATCACTCCATACCTATCCCATCCATGTACCTGTTTAAATGTTTCTTAAATGACAAAATTGTACTCGCATCCACTGCTACCTCTGACAGCCTGTTTCTGACACTCAACACACCCTGTGTGAAAAAATTGCCCCTCTGGACCCTTTTGTATCTCTTCCCTCTCACCTAGGCCCTCTAGTTTTAGACTCCCCTACTATGTGAAAAAGCTGTTGGCTATCTACCTTATCTCTGCCTCTCATGATTTTACAGACCTCTGTAAGGTCACCCCTCAGTCTCTTAATCTCCAAGGAAAGAAGTCCCAGCCTCTCCTTGTAACATAAACCTTCCAGTCCAGGTAGCATCCTAGTAAATCTTTTATGCACTCTTTCTAGTTTAATATCCTTTCTACAGTAGTGCAACCAGACCTATACATTGTACTGCAAATATGGCCTCACCAATGACTTGTACAACTGCAACAAGACGTCCCAACTCATATACTCAATGCTCAGACCAATGAAAACAAGCATGCTGAAAGCCTTCTTCACCACCCTGTCTACCTGTGACTTCACTTTCAAGGAGCTATGAACCTGTACACCTAGACCCCTTCACTCATGTATTATTGCAGGTGAAAGTAATGAAGGAAATTGTAATGGTCACAATTCTCACTCTCTGGACCTTGCAGAAATCCATAATGCAAGAGAATAGTTGTGTTCAGGTGTTGGAGTACCCCATTTAGAGATCCCAATGTCCACAGAGGAGATAATTCTTGGTAGGGCCAGAGAAGAATTGCATGAGAGAGTGGGCAACAGTGACAGTACAGGATGAAATGATCTAATGGTCTCCAGGTGCCAGGTAAGGAAATCCATTCCCTGGTCTCCTTTGTACCAAAGCATAATCTCTGATATCTGCTTCAGTTCTGCAAAGGCAGACAACCACAGAGATGATTTAGCTTAAAGCATAAAGAAAGCAAGTTATGGAGGAGGAAACAACACAGGCCAGAGAGACAGTGACAGTGATCTGCCAAAGAAACTGAAGTGACCAAATGTATAAACTGTATAAATTAAGGTGAATGGATACCGACAGGGTGGGAGAGCGAGGAAGATAAATTAAATAATTACGTGCACATGTAAAGAAACTTCCTGATTCTGGATTGGATTGTTGCAGGACTAACAGTAACACATTTGTAATGTCTTTCATTGTGAATAAGCCTATAACTAAGTAAAGAGGGAATTATCGTCTCCTTCTTCACCACTGGCTGTAAGATGTTTAACACAGTCTGCACAATCACATCAGTCATTGCCCATTCCACCAGCATGGATACATTCACCTTCGTGGGGCCAATCTTAGAATGGTTCAAGTTGTGCAGCATTTATGATTCCTGTCATATACTTTGGGGAAGCAAGGACTATGTGTTAATTGTTGCGGGTAGGGTGTTATCACCAGTCTGCCTTTCAGTACTGAGTTTAAGCGCCTTGGTTAACAGCAATAGAGAATGAACCACAAGTGAGTCTAAACTAGAAGAAGCACTTGTCTTGACACCAAGACATAGTTTATTGCCTTAGAGCAACAGGTATGTCATGTTGCCTAGATAGATATAATTATTAAGACAATCACGAGCCAACATTGGATCACGTTGGGATCTAAAGTTGGACTTGTCTTTCTCTAATGAAAAATGTTTGACATCAGCAGATTGGGTGAAGCTAAATGCAGTCTCCAGCAGTAACGTTTTCAGAATTATTAATGCTGGTGATCAAGAGCCATCAAAAAGATGGATGCCCTGTCTTAGATGAAAGTGTATATCAAAAACAAATACATTCCAATTTGAAAGTCCTGGAGGAGAAACATGCTCTCATTAGAGCTGGCCAAACTTCTGGTTCATCCTGATCAATAATTTGGAGATGTGGAATACCTTGCCATGCATGGACATTATATTCCACCGTCTCTTCCTTCATTGAAGGAATGTGCTCCTCCTCTGCTTTTCGCTCTTCAAGGACCACACACCTCCAGACAGGTATGTTATGGAAAACACAGCAGGCAGCCATGAACAGGAAAGAACTTGAGAGAAGACACTGGGAGGTCACAATCAATGTTGGAATCACATCTGTCAAAGCCCAATGGCCTGCTTGATTGTAGTTCTTGCATCAGTTGTGGCACCTGTCTCTGCTGCAGGTCCAGCTTCAGTGTCAGGCATCTTTTCATGGAACAGAGATAAAAGGTACTGCAGATGCTGGAGAATCCGAGATAACAAGCATGGGGCTGGATGAACACAGCAGGTCAAGCAGCATCATAGGAGCAGGAAAACTTGACGTTTCAGGCCTAAAC
>JAHRHZ010000077.1:3476271-3588648 GCA_024137785.1 Ginglymostoma cirratum | reverse complement strand
AGAACCCTCTTCCCCTCCCCCATTTCTGATGAAGGGTTTAGGCCCGAAACGTCAAGTTTTCCTGCTCCTATGATGCTGCTTGACCTGCTGTGTTCATCCAGCCCCATGCTTGTTTTCATGGAACATATTTTGTTTCTGAATAACCAACCATGGAATCCCTCTTTGCAATGAAGAGCAGTGGCACCAGCAATTATCTGAGGATGATGGAGGGTGGCAATGGCTTAGTCGCATTATTGCTAGGCTGTTAAACCTCGGAACCCAAGTAATTGTCTGGGTTCAAATCTCGCCATTGCAGATGGTGGAATTTGAATTCAATAAAAATCTGGAATTAAGAGTCTACTGATGATCGTGAAACTGTTGCTAATTGTCGGAAAGACCTGTCAGGATCTCTAGTATCCTTTCGGGAAGCAAACTGTTGTTCATACCTGGTCTGTCCTACATGCAATTCCAGATTCACTGCAAAGTGGTTGACTTTTAACTGCCTTCTGTGCAATTGGGGATGGGCAATAAATGCTGGTCTAGCAAGTGACACTGACATCCCATGAATGAATAAATACTAACGGCGATTTGAAAGCTGCCAGGATACAGTGCATCAATCTCAATGAAATGCTTGTTATGGTACAGACTGTACTTCCCATAAGATGATGGTGGAGTCGGGGTTCTGAGCTTATGGCCCATGAAGAACCATTTAACATGAGGAACTGTAAAGTTGGACACTTTCTTTATTTTTCATTTTTCTGCCTTTATATTCTATGTTTTTTGGTCTATTTTTCTGTGTTTTAAAGTGAGACTGGAGAGTGTCAAAAAATTGCTCCTCATGTCCTTTTTAAATTTTTCTCCTCTCACCTTAAAAATATGCCCTCTCGTCATGAAATCCCCCACCACAAGGAAAAGACACCAGTCATTTACCTCATGTATATTCCTCATGATTTTAGAAACCTCTGTAAGGTTAATCCCATCAACCTCCAACACTACAGTGGAAAAAACATCCCAGCCTATCCAGCCTCGCCTTATAACTCAAACCTTCCATTCCCGACAACATCCTGGTAAATCTTTTCTGAACCCTCTCCAGCTTGACAATATCCTTCCTATAACAGGGCAACCAGAACTGGACATAGTACTCCAGAATGGGCCTCACCAATATCCTGTAAAACCACAACATGATTCCTATACTCAAAGATCTGAGCAAAGAAAGCAAGCATGCTGAACACTTTCTTAATCACCCTGTCTACATGTGTCACAAACTCGAATAGCTATGTACCTGAACCCCTGGGTCTCCCTGCTCTGCAACACTACCCAGGGCCCTACTTTTAATTGTATAAGTCCTACCCTCATTTGTTTTGCCAAAATGCAATACATCACATTTACCCAAATGATCCATCTGCCATTCCTCAGCATTTTTGGCAGCTTGTCCACATTCTGGACAGCAGACTGCTTGACAATGACCAACATCTCCCCACTTATAGCACTCTGCGCTGCCTGCTGGACAATCTTTCGTTCGTATGGCATAATTCTGCCTAGTTTAATATGATGGTTTAAAATTGTGATTGGTTCACTTTTCCCATTTTGGCGGGCTGTGATTTTCACACTTGCACCTTTGTGGCCTACAAATTGAATTGTCTCACTTAATTTATTCCATTGGCATTTACCTTCCCTGACTGCAAATTCCTGATTCTACTCCTTAAATTTCATTTGACCTGAGATTTGAATCACTCGCTCTAATGCAAATCATTCCTATTCTGCAAGGAGGTCCAGCAACACCTTGTCTACAATAATCGAGTTGGAAATTGGTTCTACTTTTGAATTTCCATAACCATAGGCCTCTGATTACCCACTCAGGTCATTAATGAACAAATCCATGTCTTCATCTGGCCTTTGCCTTCATGTGGCAATTCTACAAATAAATTCCAATAAACTCTGAAATATGAGTCAATATTGTTTTTCTCCTCCTCATGTTTGTCATGTTGTTAGCAATGGTGCCCACTACATAAAGTTATGTACATGCCTTGGCCTCCTAGCCTTTCTTAGAATCATAGAATCCTTACAGGGTGGGAGCAGGCCACTTGGCCCATCAAGTTCACACCAACCCTCCAAATAGCTTGCCACCCAGACCCACCCACTATCCTATCCTATCCCTGTAACCCTGCATTTCCCATGTCCAATCCACCCAACCTGCACATCTTTGGACTGTGGGAGGAAACCAGAGCACCTGGAGGAAACCCACACAGACACAGGGAGAATGTGCAAACTGCACACAGAGAATTGCCTGAGGGTGGAATCAAACCCAGGTTCCTGATACTGTGAGGCAACAGTGCTAACCACTGAGCCATAGTGCTGCCCCTGTCTAAGCCTGAAACAGTTCTGTATCTGGTGAATGTTTATTTCTAGTTTTCCCATTCCTGGGCTTGTTGTGGACCTTCTATTTCCTGGACGAGAAAGGTTCGATGGATTCCAAATTCTCTGGAAGCCTCGAATTGTTTCTGCATTTGTTACTACTGTTTTGACATTGTTCATAGTTTCAGGTCTTTGTTACTGTTGTCCGCTCTCTGGGTTTGTGTTCCAGCTTACTGTACTGTTCCTGCAATGTTTTGATGCCTTGGTGAACCTTGAAAATTTCTTGCTTTTTCGTTTGTTACCTTGAGGTTCTGCTTAAACTACTGGCATTGCTGTTCCACTGCCACCACATGTTGCTGTGTGGTCAAGTTACAGAGAGTTTCTTTTTGCTATCTGGTCTCTCAGAAGTATGTTGCTTGAGTCCATGGCCTTTTTATGCAAGAACGTTTATGTACAGTTAAGTATATGCCTTAGACCTTCACATCAAGTTAGAATTTCTACCTCCTACTAGATCTCGCCATCTCATCATGTGATTTTAAGATCACTGTCCTGATGTTAGCCCCATTATGTGCCTGTTCAGATGAATGCAAAAGATACCATGGCATTTCTTTGAAGAAGACCAGGGAATTCTTCCTGTGTCCTGACCAATTTACATTCCTCAACCAATCTTATCAAACACATTAATTGTCATCCAACTAACTATTATTTCTAAGTATTTACCGTGTGAAAATTGTATCCAACTTTGACTGCAAGGCATTAATGAATAAAAATAGGCTACAGGTGCAAAGTGCACCTGACATCATGAAAAGCATTATATGAATGAAAGTTCTATGCTTTCTTAAACCGTGTGGAGTTCTGTCTGGCTTCTAAATGAGCACACTAGTGTAAATAAGAAATAGTCACAAATGATACTTTGATCACATGGCAGAAGTGGGAACACAAGTGGCAGTGGTTTAATTTTACCAGGCACAATGTAGTGTGATAGATTCCCAGTAGAGTTCCCTGATGCTATAATTTTTGGCAGGGTGCCAGGATATGGAAAGCCACTCAAAATGCCAGGACAGGGTAATTTGGCATGGAAACAAGCTACTTGTCAACTCATTGAAGAACAGTTTAAAACTTTTAAGAGGAGGCACGAATCCCATCCACAGGAAGGAGACAGTATTGCATGTCATAAATGTCCAAATGGTCTTATTTGATTTATTTATTGTCATGTGCATCTTGTTGCAAAATACAATGAAAAGTGTTTTCACTGAGAGTGGTTTGTTTGTGGAATGAGCTTCCAGAAGAAGGGATAGATGCACACACAGTTACTATGTTTAAAGGATAATTGGATAAGTACATGAATAAGAAAGATTTGAAGGGATGTGAGCCAAGCACAGGCAGTAGGTCTAGTTTAGTTTGGGATTATGAGTGGTGTAGACTAGTTGGACTGAAGGGCCTGTTTCTCTGCTGTGTGACTCAATGACTCTAAAAATGGAGAAATTCTTAAAGCAACAAGATGCAAAAGGATGAAGAAACATAAAACAAAACTAAACACTTCCTAAGGGAAGTAGACGACACTGAAAACAAGTATTGAAGTAGAAAATTTGAAACAGAATGACACCCCACAGAATTTAAAATATGTACAAGCAATGGGTTTTGGTATTTTCAGGTGTAGTAAAATTGTACCATCAAATTACATTGTGTATCCCAGCTATTAGTTACAATGTTTGGAAGGACTTCATTAAAATAAAAGGCTAATTCATAGCAAAGCTGAAATATAAAGAGAAATGTTTGAATCTTTTTATACAATTCAAAAAAAGTTCTCTATTAGATAAGAAGGGATGCCTGAAGTTGAAATTGATCTGTAACATTGATGAGATTACTGATGCTGAACACAAAAGAATTTTGAATTGAGTTCCGAAAATTGTTCTCTGGAATGGCAAAATCAAAGAGTGAATACCAATTCACCCTTTGTGATGATGTTAAATTCATTTTGCTTATTCATTCCAAGCAGAGTCCCCCACTCACTGCTGGATGAAGTTTAATTTGAAATCAATGAGATACAGCAACAAGGGGTTATCTCCTCAGTCATTGTCCCAACAAGATAGTGTTCAGGTGTAGTTACAATTCTAAAACCAAACAGTTCTATAAGAAATGGTGAAGTTAACTAAGTTAAACAAAGCAGTTGGTAACAAGATCCACCCAATGGCCTGAGTAGATGGAGCCCTAGTGAAACTTGCCTGCAGACCCTATTTAACAAATTACACAATGGTAGATTTTGGCAACTACCTTGAATGAAGAATTCAGATTTCTAACTACATTCACAACACCTTTTTGATGTTATTATTTTACAAAATGATGGAAAATGCAACTGGAGTAGATGGGTGCTTGATAACCAAAACAGACATGATGGACTTAGAAGATTCTTTCTTTGGTTAATACTCCATAGCTTTATGCCTCTATGACAGATTATCTCTAGAATTGCATCTGCTTCAGAAATCTTTCAGAATATAATGCCCAAGGCACCAGAAATCATTGGTGGTATAATATGTCATGTGGATAACACACAGATACATGAATCTACAAAACAGAAACATGAACAAAAGGTCAGGACAATCCTCTGTGTGCCGTAGAATGTTGGCCTAACACTTAATGAAATCCCATGAATATGCTTCTTGAACATATCATTCACGACACTGAATCACAGATGATCCACAGAAAAGGCATAATTCTTTCACCGAATGTGTCTGGGAAAAGTACAAAAAGAACAAGATACATTCTCAAGAATACAATCAAATGGAAATGAACAGGAGGATTTAAACTTCATCGAGGAATTGAAGTGTTTATATGTGTAATCACTCAAAACTTACCAAGTACTGAAAGGAAATTGAAAGAGATAAGGCTACACCCAAAAAAGAATGAAGAATGTCTTAGAATTTACAAATATTGTCTGCAGGACTATATACCCAACAGTCTGATATTATGGCAGTAATTTGAACGTTTCAAATACCTCACTATCACCAAGTCATCTTCAAAGAGAAATTAGTCATACCAGGTATTCTTTGGCTTGCAATTTGTCTTGGGATTTACCATTTAGTAATTACAATGTGTTGTGTGAAGATGTAGCAAATCAGTCTGGCATCTAGGTACCCCTCACTCACCAGAAACAGTTTCTAGCAGCATTCTTGGTGGATTTAATAACTAGAAACAAAAGGGAGCACTATCATTTACATGGCAATGTCTGTGAATGGATTTGTTCAAAGTTAAAGGAAAAATTGTTTTTATAGTTATTGATTACTACTCCAAATTGATTAAAGTCAGTATTTGCATTATACCATACCAGAAACAGTCATCCAATCCCTCAAGAGAATTTATTCCATCCAAGGGATCCCAGGCTATGTAGTGTCAGACAATGGGCTACAACTTGCAAATGAGTGATTGCCAAAATGTTGCTAATGCACACAATTTCATTTAAGTTTCCAGTTCACCTCTCTATCCTCAAGAAAAAGGAAACGTCAAGAGAGGGACACAAACAATTAAAACTTTATTTATAAAAAAGTGATGACCTCAATCTCGCTCTTCTAAGTTATCAATCCTCACCATTTCTGGATTGGTGTCAGGATTTAAATTCATAACTTTCTGTCCCCAAAGCAAACCTTATACTATGAAAGTATTTCATTTTAATTTGAATGCAAGAATGCCTTGTTTGTTCATATGAAATTCCATTCCTAATATTTTGAAAGATTGACCAGTCTCTTTTATTCTGCCTAGGTGATAAACTGTTGGAATGGGCTGCTCACTTGTTTCAGATTTTGCCATCCATTTCCATTGGACTCAAAATGGGCTGATTTTCCACAACATCATCTTACTGTATAAACAGTGAGGGCGAAGGTTACTCCTGATAGACCTCAATGGTAGCCAAATGAATTTCATTTGAATGTAACAAGTATTTCTGCATTAATACTCAAGCAGTACACCTCCAAGGTCTTTGCTGTTGAAGTCTATACAGCACAATTATAGCTTAATGATGATTTTTCAATCAAATTTTACTGTTTTGGCTGAAATATAAATCTACTGCCAGTCTCCTCCTGATTGGGTTGGTCACAGGGACTGATAGAGAATTTTGGTTTATTCTCTCTGATTTCTCTTCCCTCCCCATAGTGATGTATTTCAGGAAAAAAATTGAAAGTCTGCAATAAAGGCAATTGTAGCTGCAACCCAAAAACTCACTGAACCCAACAATGCATTTTGTTTTCTCAGTGCATCACTCTACAATGCATTTAATGTAAGTGATTTGTTTTGAAATTAGTTATATTGTATTCCACACAAACTGAAATTTGTGACAGAGAACCTATTGCAAGAGGTCTTGTACCTCAGTGCTTTAGTAAATGTGGTAACTTTCTGGGATACAATAACACCCTTGCATCAATGTGCATTAAAATACCGCTTTTCAATAATATTTGTTGCAGAGGTATATCCTAAGACCAATGAGAAACTAATGGCAGTACTCAAGTTCTCCAGGTGAATTTGATGAGCCTTTTTATTATCGAAAGCCTTGAATGGATCATCTTTAACTACAGAATAGGATGTTGACATTGGAATCAAGCCAAGTAGGCTGATCTACAACTGTCAATAAGATGGCGTATTTGGAGCATGATGCCCTGGGTCCTCCGTTCTGAAACTGCTGCTTCACAAAATTCAAAGGAAGGAGGGGACTATGCTTCAATGAAATATATAGAAGGGTTGTATCGTAATCCTGTGCTGCAGAGAAGCAAAAATAATGCCGATTTATAAATATTTAAGTGGAACGATGTCAATATAGGAGAGTCACTGTATCGGCACTTGTTGTAAACAAAGATGTTAATCATGAATTTTCAACCTGTCACAATTGGATTAAAACCTGATTTTGCATTCATCACTGCTACTCCATTAAATTTGTTCAAAGTAGGGATCATGCTTATTTCATATTGCTGGTTACTGAACAGCTGAAATTTTGGTTGTACATCATCAACATACCAGGTTTAAATATTTATTATGAAAAGTGTAGCTTTTTATTTCAAAAATATCACTCCTAGTATCCTACAGACTTCTCTTCTTCCAAAACATGGGAGTCCTACTTTGTAAACTGATAACTCAGTTTACCACCAAAGATCTTGCTTAATAGTTTCTAGTTTATAAGTCTAGGTGCAGCAAGGTGCACTTAAACACTGAATATTAAGCTGAGTCAAACCAAAAAAATGTTAAATGATATTCTGTGGACGCAATTGCAATTTTCCCCACTCTGCACAATTATCACATTGTACAAAATATCACTTAAGCTCTTAAGCATGCTACCTTGCTGCCAATGACGCTTTAAGCAGTTGATGAGTTAAACACTGTTAGTGTGGAATGATCACACTATTTCTATTGGACTGATTTATACAACATCTGAAATTTCTGCAGATCAAATTCAGTAAACTATTACTTTGTAACAATAGTTCGAATTTCCATTCTGCAGCTAAACCTAATCTGAAATCCAAATTTAGTGGATTAAACCTTGGTAGTATGTCAGTGGGGGACATAAAAGGCAGAAATATAAAACAGTCTGCCCACTTGCTATCACCTATTTACACTGCTGTGCAGAGTTGACACTACCTCAATGTATGCCAAATTGCTAAATTCCAAATCTTAGATGCCCCGTTTGCTGAAAAGAGAGTTCTGGCTCCAGGACATTTTTGGATAATAACTTCGAAAGTTTCTACATTTACTTTGGCAAAAATCTGCAACGTCTGCATCAACAGGTTCTGCTGTGGAGTGACAGAAGAGCAGCCTGACTTAACATTTGGGTAACCTGTACAAAGATCTGTCGTCACCATCATTAGAAACAAATACAGCACAAGCTTCTGAACAGGAACATCCTCAGGTGAAAATAATGTTCCCTTTGTATAAATTTACTACTAAGCAAAGAATGTAGAAGGTATGGTGATATATTGTTGGCAGAAAGGAATGTCTCCTTTAAACAAATATTTCCACTAACAAAGCAGTTGCCCCTTATTTCTGATTTAAAATGCCAAAAGGGATACTGTATAATAATTAGGCTCTGGAGATGTTTCAGTTCCTTAAGCATAGTGCAACTTCAAATGGCTTTAAGAAAAATCAGATGGGCAGTAAGGTTTTGTGCTGCATTAAATATGTAAGCAGATCCAATTTGTATTTCGGGCCCTGTAGCTTTAAACATTTCAGAATTACAACACCATCATTGTTCAATGCCAGAATGTTGTAATTTTTCAAGTTTAATAGAGATTACAGGAATCAGCATGACTGCTTTGCATTAATTCAACATAATTGCATATAAAATCAAACTGTTCAGTGACAGATTAAAACTTATCCAAATTTCAACATGTAGAACCAATTTGATAAAAGGAATCAGAGTTCTTGACACAGTCTTCTAATACAACAGGAGATTGTGCAGAAATACACAGAACTTTGGTTTCACTGCACCTACTATTGGCACAACATTTGTATTTACACTGTCCTTGAAAGGGCCTAATTGCTTCTGTACATCATATATCTAATTTATGTAGACTTATTGAGAACTTTAACTGTCTGTATTAAAGAATTCTCTTAGGTTTGTAGAAAAGTAAGATGCTTTTTTTGATGCCACAAACAGAATTCTGCCACTCATCCTTTAAAAATAACAGAATAAATGTTTTAAATTAATACTGTTAATTTGTAGTATTATCAATCAATATTCTAATACTCTGTATGAAAACAAACATGCAATAGATTCATATTGATTATTTAAATAGTTCGATAATTTTGACCCACCATTGAAAATGCACAAATGACAAAAATGACAAGTAACTGCTCCCATTGTTGCTTCAACAGTTAGACAATATTTCACACTAATTTCTTTAGTGTCATACAGAGAGTATTATATTACCTGAAAAGTGTTCAATGCAATTGATTTCCATTGCACTGTAAAATGTTTTTCTGCTGATCACTTGGCAGGTTTGGTTACAAGAGACTTTCAAAACCACAAACTGTGCTGTGGTCTTTTGCACTCGCTGCTCCTCGAAAGCTCAGGCTGTGCTTTGAAATACCAAAAAAATATTGATGACAGTTCCATATCCAATGACTGCTCAGACAGATGGACTTTCTGGAGACCTTTTGAAGTAGCTATTAGCACAAATCAAAGGTTGCATGCGTTCTTATCTTTCTGTTTGCCCTTCTAGAATATTCATAAATGAATTGGAGACTTGTTATTCATGTGATAGAATAAAGCAGATGAACCATCAACTGAAGTCACTTCATCGTTTTGTTATATTTTCCATCAATATCATTCATAATTAATAAATTGCACAATCATTCCTGGATGAATTAAGTTTTATTCCCATTTGTTAATCAGTGTCTATAGCCATGTACGTTTCATAATTGACAACATCTGTCCATACATGCTCCTATAATTAAGTTACAGTTCAAAATCTAACTTTTCTTAAGTGTTTGAAATGACTATGTGGTATTCTTAATTTCAGCTGCTGTTTCATCTCTCTCAGTAGGTACCTATTTTATTGTTAAAGGTCATACTCATTTGTCTGCAGCAACAAAGGCAGCCTTAAAGTTGGCTGTGGATTTGACAGACAGTGGTCCCTATAAGTGATGGCCTTAAGGACAGGCCTGGCACTGGGAGACAGTCACCACAGCAAGGGAAATAACAGATAACAAATCATGCCACTATTTTTCCTCCTGGCGTGATTGACGACATCACAGCGGGTGCAACTTTTCAATGTCCTCAGATTAAAACCGCTCAAACAAATGAGTTCTGAACATACTGTCCAGGGTGTCAAAGTAGGTTGCTGCAGTCAAAAATGGCTTTGGAAAACCATGATTTTGTATTTTTTCAACACAAGAAGTCTATTTAGCGATCACATAGAAATTTCCAGTTTTAATATTGCTTTATTCATTGCTAACTTTGATTATAAAAATAAATAAACTGATAAAACTTGCACTTCATAATACAATCAAAGCTTCCACAATAACACACTGAAGTATGTGAGTGCATATTTTCTATCTGCATTCCTATTACTAATAGACTTGCCTAACTGGATGGAGTCCCACTTGACATCAATTTTCATCCACTTGCTGAAATTTGTACTGTTTTCCACACATGCACCGTGTGCTGTGTGCTCTAAACGAATCTGTGACAATGCACATTTTGTGTTGAATTGTATGATGGCGGTGCTTAAGTTAACACTTGTTTTAAGTAAATGATGAATTTGCCCAACACTGAAACTGACACGGCAGCCCTAAAACAAATACTTGACAATACTTTCAACAATATGGCATCTAGTAAAACTGATCTGTAAAAATGAATAATTTAGAAAAAATATTTGTTTAAACAGATGTGACTTACATCGTACTTACTAACTGTCAGGCAGTCGGAAAATTTAATCAACAGCATTATAAAATATTTATTTCAAAAAATCGTTCTGTAAAGCCACAAAACTCCATTCACTGTTAGAGCAAGTAAAACAAATCATTCATCAAGCAGGATCCGCTATAACTGGTTGGTGAATTCGGTTACATAGTTACATGGAGACCCACTACATGAGCTTAATAAGTAAATGCCTCAGGAACTCACTACTGTATGCATATCAGCCCAGAGTGTCGCTGAGACGAATTCTGGTCTCAAAGTATACGCGATTTCCTAAATACTCAGCGGCACAGATTAGAAATTTGCAGTGCAGGGTGAGTGATTTGATCAGTACGCAGATGAAACTAGCCGTGGCTTTCTGATGCCTTTGTACTAAAGCGGATTTGTTACATGTCTGCTTTGTGCACAATGTATTTCTGTTATACTGATTTGTTGACCTGTGGTTAAATGTTATAATAAACTTAGCTGGCTGCTGTACAGACGGAACATCTGGAGCTGTGTTTAATTTCATGTCAGATTTAGACAGGAAACACCTGCCTAGGTGAAGTAATTAAAAAAAAGATTAATCCATGTGCTGGGGAACTGAATGTCACAGTCATCACGTTGGAAGCAATGTCAACAAATACAGTAGTCGAAATTAATTTGGACTAAGTGATCTAAAATGAACAAAAAATTAATTTGTCCAAATATTATCCCATCGTTTCAAATTTAATGAAAGCCATTATCAGCATGACTGCAACAATTTGATCATTGTGCTGCAAAGACACCGGAAGTGATTTTTTTTCCAGAATCTCAGAAATGAATGTTTTGAGATACAGTTGAGGTATTTCTGTCTAACTGTTGTACATCTGTTACAGAATTCACCTGATCAGTGCAATTCATTTAATGTGATATTATAAGAACAATTTCAGAATATCTTTGTCTGTGTTCAATTATCCCAGATAAGACTGAGTTACTGAAATACTACTTAAAAAGAGTAGATGCTATTAAAAGGAAATAATTGTGCAGCCACCATCAAGGAAAGATCTGCCATGCACTAGCGTAACGATTGTAGTTGCTACAGATTCAATCTGGTTACAATTAGGAATATCATGATAGAGCAACAAAGCACAGTATGAAAAAGATATAATGATTTTTTTTCTCTTCTCCCGATTCATGCTATAGTAAACCGTGAAAATCATGACGATTATGACCGGTCAACTGTAAATTTTTAAGGCCACTTACCTGACCTTTTTAACCTGTTCCTTTGAAATTTGCTTGTGGGCCTTCTGCCATTTATTTAGTGGGATACTATGTAGTGTTGTGAGAAAATGTAACCATTATCTTCATGTGCAACATCTACTGCAGTGTGGGCACAATTTACAAGGTATCGACATGGGAAATTGTATCTACTTCAGCTTAGAATCTAACACATTTGTACTATGATATTTTCTTTGCAACATGCTATGAGTTACTGTATTCAAGTGCACTGGGATGCTAAATATCCTGAAGACTCTTGAAGGAGAAATATATTGTATTAAAATGTGTCATAATCCTTAAATATTGTGAAGGAGCATATCTATAAATGGACTGATGTTTCTCAGTCACCGCTTGTTACCATGTTTTATGCTTTAGACTTGCTGGTTATAAGTGGCTTGGGAACAGACATTTTGTGTAGAACTGCCCTTGATGTGAATTCACAAGGTTTTGTTTCAGTGACATCATGAATAGGAACAGTGGACCATGAGTTGCAATCCCCAGAAAGACTGCCACTAGAGCAATGCTTCATCATGTCACATCAGGGGGAGTTTTATACAAAATGCTTGGTCCCAGATTCCTTATAACCAGCCAAGCTAAAGCATAAAATATAGAAATAATGGATGACTAAGTGAAAGTACAGATATCTTCATTTGTAAAAGCCCATAAGACAATTTGACAAAATCCTTTAAAGGTTTAAATGTCAAGGCGAAGAATATTTCTGAAGCTTGTATTCAGTTACAGAATATATTTGCACCAGCTATGGTAAATTATTGTTTTGATGAAGTTTTGAAATAAGAAAGAGGCTGATAAATGTAAGCTTCCAAATGAAATTAGTGCGTCTTGAAGTGGCCCAGTAGAGTGAATGGTCTGTAAACTGGACTGCTGTGTGTTTTATGGTTTCTCAAATTGGGTGAGCTTCGGCCTGAAATGTGTCATTACCTGTGGAAAGCCGTCTTGTGACAGCAGCCCTCAAGCATGTTCCTTCTGGCAAGTCATCTGAAGGGCAATGCTGATACGATTTGCTGAGGGACCCGTGGGCGGAACTATTGCATCGTCCTTGTTCATGGATGAGGATATACGGATTTGAGATGAGGACCAAAAAAGAGGAGGGTAAACAGAGTGGTGAGGGAATCAAAAGCTAATGTGCATCTTATTTAATTTCTTACTTAGCACTGCAGACAGGTCAAAAGTACTAGAAAAAGAGGCATGCTAACAAGACAATTGAATATTTTTGGAGTGATATAATTCCAGTTTGAATGTTGGAAAGTCTAGAAATTGGAAACTTCTTTTGAAATGGAACATTTATCCTCAAAAATACACTTGCAGGTTTAAAATAAATGTTAATTTAAATGAATATCATCAGAGCAGAACTATGTCACATATTTGTACGAGGTTAGTACAATGGCCAAGGTTATAAGTAAATTAAAAGCAAAAACATTTAGTGGGGCCTTCACCGTATTTTTGGTCAGATTAGGAATCAATGATGCTTTCACAGAAACCAAAAAGTTAAATTCGTGCAGGAAATATGATTTTGATTTAATCAAATGAAAGGTGATCGATTATGGTTATAAGCAAACTCATCACAAAACTATTTCAAGAGTTTAATAATTCAAGTTGTATAAATCTTTTAAAGCATTTTACCCAACAATAGAAAACAGTCATAAAATAGAATTTAAACACAAATTGGGTTAAAAAAGGTGTCTATTTATCCATGAAATTGTTCCTATGAGAGTCAATGTATTACTATAAACATAGAAAGAATTAACAGAGTTTACTGGTTATTATTTGTTTTTACAATGCACTTTAATGTTATCCATGCTTAAATCAGGTTTTTTTTGTTAAATTGTTTTGGGAACATAAATGAACATTCTTGTCCCAGGAGCCATCATTATGTAGTGTGACGACACAATGTTTTTCATGCAAGATTAATTTGACAGAAACCAGAAACTACTGCAGTCAGAATCAGGTGACTATCAGCCCTATATCTGATTGGCTCTTCTCAACTGCTGTTTGACGATGTTCTTTTGACTATGAGATACAACTCTTTTCAGCCAGTAGAAAGTCTGTTTTTCTTCTGTATGAATATTAGCACCAATGCTATATTAATGCTCTTGTGGCCTCACTTGTAATTGCCTACATGATTGGAACAAATCCAGCTTCGTTCTCACCTCCCCAATAAAATGTGTTCTGTTGCTAATCCGCAGCTGATTTAGATCATTACAGTGTAATCAAGTCTTCATTTTATGCACAATATCATATCACACAATACAAATGACATTACTCCTAAAACTGTGATACATTATCATATGTGCAATAGTAAAGCCTGGGGTAAGACGGACTGGCATGTTAGATGAACCACTTCAATTTCCCATCAATCAAATTACAGTTTATTGTTCAGCTGAACCACCTCAGGCAACACAAATCTAGAAACTGTCATTCACGAAACATTATATTTTTCCTGTCATATTATGCCCTAGACACAATCATATAAAGAATGTCACACTGCTACTGACTTCTAGATCCCTTAATTTAACAAAAGCTAGCTCTACAACATTGTACTCAGTACACTGAGTTGTAACAGTATTAGGTTACACCAATTTTATTAAACTGCATTAAGTAAATTTGATGCTTCCTAGACAATGATTTCTTTTAAAAATTTCATTCACTACAGGAAGTTGTTGGTAATAGTGTTTCTATGGATCTATCAGAACCCTGAATTACATTATTTAATGAAATAACTGAAAGTGCATTTTCTGAGTTCACATTTGCTAATCAGTCATTCTTTTGGAAGAAAAATAAATCACAGCTAGACATCTGGCCTGCTTCTGTGTGATTATATACACATATGTGCATATGTAAGCACATGTATACATGTGGGAAGATGCATATGTCAGGTACGATGTTCTCTTTATTTTATCTTGTACATTAAACAAACATTGTAAAAACTGGATGAATAGATTCAGTGCCTGATCACCTCTCCCCCATCCTAAAGGAAAGGCCCCACTAATAGGATGCTTAAATAGTGTTTCACGCATGGACATACTTAATGAACACTTAGCCAACTGAGTTCCATGGAAATTTTGGAATTACTTGCATTAAAACAGGTCTGAAATATTGAGAATACTGTTGTATTTTGTTTACATAAACATTTGTTTGTTTCAATTTCCGTATCAAATCTGTTTTGTGCTTGAGAGTTTACATTAGTTTTTCATGATTCCACAATGCCACTCCTTTCCACCATTGTTTTGTCTTTCTCACAGAATGGTAGAATTCTGGCTTCAGGACTCTCCATTACCATTGTCAGTCTGGCTATGTAATTTACCCATTGATGAGCTCTATTCAAGAGCAGGGCTTGTTCAATTGATCCTCTGTCTGCCTAGCTTGAAATGAAGTGTTCCACATGTTGCGACCCTGTCTCAAAATGTCATAGATCCCCCAGTGAAGGCAGACAAGCTTAAATGCCAGTCAACTCTTGGATTTATACTTGAAACCATTTGGTTGGGTGTGCAATACTTATCCACTGGAGCTGCTATGTCCTCAGGATGTCTTTGTTCCGATATACATTAATAGGTACATAATTTATCATAAACTTCTTTAAATTTGACATGGCACATTTACACAGTTAAAGTAGTAAAACATGAAAATGCAACATGCTACAGCATGCATAAATGTTCTCCGTGAATAATTACGATACTTTTAAAAGTTAGTAAGCATGCACCAGTTTTCAGAACTTCCTGAAGGTCCAGTGAATAATGCATTCCAATATATAGCAAAGCAATTATATTACTCGACTAATAATCTACAGAACATGAGATAAAAGCTCACCATAGTATTGTGAGAATTCGAAACAATCATATAGGGGAAACAGAATCACTTTAGTTCCATGTGTCTCTGCTAGCTCTTTGAAAGGGCTTCCCCATCATCTTGTATTTTCCCATAAGCATGCATGACTTTGTTTCTCAAGGGTATATGTAACTTCCTTTTGAAAGTTTTCATTGAATGTTCCTTTCCAGTAGTGCATTCAAACTTACTGCATTAAAAAATTTCTCCTCATTACTCCCCCTACTGCCTCCAGGTTATTTTACCCATTACTTAAACCTGCGTCCTCTTGTTATTGACCATCCTGACTGTGGACATTTCTCCATCTTCTCTCCATAAAAATCTTTGATTTGTATTCAGTTTTATTTTTTAAGAAGCTATGGAAATAAAATGCTGGCATCAGTAAAAGTGACTATGAGGCTGTTGAATTGTTACAAAAATCCAAATGGCTGACCTTTATCCTTCAGGGAAAGAAAAGAAGCCACCATTAACCCAGCCAACCTATAGCCACAAACCGATACAGTTGACTTTTTATTACTCTCTAAAATGGTATAGCAAACCACTCAGTTGTATCAAAAACCATCTGCGGTGGTTTAGGAAGAAGGTCTATCGGTACCTCCTCCTGGAACTAAGGATGAACAACAAATGCTGGCCCCATTCGTGACACCAACATCCCAAAAATTATTTTAAAATGCTTAATGGGTTAAAACAGTACCCCAGTTGTTTTAAATGAATTATTTGTATTTCAAAATTAGATTAAATCTAAATGTACAGCACTGTAAAAGAAAGGTCATATTGGACATCTGGTTAGCCACAGAGTATATAATTCCCTTATTGACATCCAAAATCCATTATTTTTGCATATGCTTTCTATAAATTACCATGCATTTGTTTCTCAACCCCCTAATTTATGAGATCCTTCACTCAAAAGGAAATTGACTGATTTAGGCATGAGTTACTTAAATGTAACATATGCATAACCCAGCGGTGCTAAGTTTCTTAGCTTGCATTTTATATTTTCAATTGTAGCATCGTACAATTTCTGAATATTTAATTAATTGCTACCAAATTTTAGGACTTATCTATAATGTGGGAAGTAGCCACATACATGACTATTTTTAATGGTGTAGCTCCCTATACAAGTCCATTTCCTTACTAACATAGAAAATAACAGACACCAGAGCTGTGGTTGAATGGTTATGAAGTATAAATTGTAAGAATGCTTATGAACATCATTCATCCTCTCATTGTTGCAGCACCAAATGCATGCATTAGTATATATATTTCACACGTCATATATAAAGGATCTTGATTTTCCATTTATAGTTTTGAGGCTGTTTGCTTAACTATTAACTTTCAAATGTCACATTTTCCTTCTGCTGCCATCCAACTACACTTATCATGCAATTTTATGTTATACAGCAGTTTGTAATGTTTCAACAAGAAGGTATTGCAATCAAAGAATTGGCATGAAGTTAGCTGACAAGATGGAAAGTTCGTACTGAAAAATATTATCATAATACACATATAATGCTCTGCACAGACTTACAACTATTTTGAAGATGATGCAGCTAGAGTGCAATTTGCAATCATTTCATATTCCCTGTTACCGATGTGCAAAGTTGATACTTCCAGTGATGTTGTACTACTTTTTAAAACTGTTGCAGAGAATGGACCATGCTAATACACATATTAATTCTTAATAACATGAATACGGTAAGTGAGTGCCTTTTGCTGTTCTTTCTAGAAGAGTTTTGATGAATATGTAATATTTTGGCATGTGCATTTAAAGTAAGGTAATTTCCTGATAGTATTGACTTGTGTGGCAGTGGTGTACAGCAAAGGGAGGTCAGTCACTGCCTGAAAGATCAGAGGTTGTTCTTGAAGAGCTGAAATTCCAATGGTTCTCCAACAACAGTGCTGATGTCAGCAATAACTAGAAATATATGTTTCCTTATCGCTTGCTGTGCCAATCTTCTCTTACCAAGTCCAAATCCAGGAATGAAAATTGTAATTCATGTTTTTTCAGCAAGATGCCCACATGTTGTATGTGTTCCACTGTTCTGGCCACTGTAAAATTTGACAGAACCGTTCCTACAGTTTTGTTCATTGTGAAGTGTAGTAATTGAGGTTCTATAGCAAAAGAAAGGTTCATGCTTCATAGCCAGCATAGTTTCAGTTATACTGACACTTGATAGAAGGGAAGTTCAAACTGCAAACATGGATTTACCAAGGGTTCCTTTGTGACTCTGCATCCACTGAAATTGTGATCCATTCTTTACAAAATTAAGACTATCCTCATTAATGGAAAATTCACATTTCTTGCATGATTAATGTATGGACTCTGGATTATAACACAATGAATACGTTGTATGATTAATACGTTCTGTGCCACCTGCTCATATATGAAGAAAGAATGTAGTAAATTAATATGCAAATTGCGATGAAGCATTTTAAACAATAGTTAAATTAGAAATAATATTATTTTAATATATATGTTTGCTAAAATATGATGTAGACATGTGCGATTAGTTTATTAAGTAAATTCTCAGGACAAAGATCAGCAAACGGTGAATGTTGAGACAAACATGTCTTTTAGGCCATCTGTAGTAAAGAACCATGGTCCATGCTGATGAGATAATGTCAGTGCCAAAATTTACACTATGCAAGCATATAAGTAGAAAACGTACTTATAGAATTCACCCATTTAACCTGACTGTTTAGTACCAATGGAATTTAACATATGCAAGTTTATTTGTTGTTAATTCTAACATCATCGAAATTACCTCTGTGCAATCTAACTTGGTATGCTCGGCATACTTTAAGTCCAGATGGTCAATTAAAAGAAATCATTCGAATTTGATTTCAACTAGGAATTCGTTTTTAAAACACACTGAACGTTTGAAATAATACATATATAGGGCGCTCCATATAATTTCTTTCAAATATAAAAGCAGTACAAGATTAGATGTCACTTAACTATACTCCATTCATATGCCTTAAGTTTTGTCTTGGAATATTCGCGCCTTGCACCCATATTGGAAGACTACTGGCCTATTGTGGCCAACTATGATCAATCCAGAACTGATCTTCATTGATGACTTTACATGTTATTTTTGAACAATTATTATTGCATGCAATCAGTATTGGTGCCCAGCCCTCAGGATTGCTCATCTATGCTCCAGTATGCATGTTCTGGTGCAAAAGCAATTATGATTCAAAGTATAACTTGAGTTTTAGTTCATATTCAGTTTAGCTATTGGTATTTGACCATGTTTATGCAGTTCTGTTAAGAACAAGATCAAATTAAAATGCCTGCTTGAAGAGAGGTTATGGTGTTCATTGACACAGTTTTATGTGGCAGTTTGAATAAAATTGGTTCTTCTGGATACAAAAAAGAATGGAATGGCCTCTGGTTGACTTTCTCTTTGTGCAGGAAAATCACCCACGTCTGATCTTTCTGATTTATAACTCTCCGCATAAATTTTTTCTGCTTTAGAGCCACAAAGCTTTAGAAAAAGGAAAACCCTTTTAAGTGTGCAAAGTAAAGCAATTGCGTTTGGAAAATGCAATATATTGTATTAATATTGCAAGTAAAGAAAGAGTTAAAATGTTATTGCTCACTGTGCTCGGCCTTACATAAAAGAAGTGTTTTGCATACTAACAGCATCACAGGCTACAACACTGATTAGGACATTCTGCTTTATAGTCAAAATCCATAGCTCATTTTTTCTGGAAATAATACCGCGGTAATTATAGATCTCATCAGCTGATAATTTCATCGGCATTGTACTATATTTCAAAGTGCTTAATAACAAAATTTACGCCAATCAATCCTTATCTGTTTTTAAAAAGCATTTGAAACATTGAAAAAGGATTGCAACATTTAAATACACACAATATCAACCTACTTACTGATCACATTCAATATATTTACTTGATACTGGAAATAAAACAGAATATGATTGTAGGATTACAACAGATAGTATCTATGTCAGATGATACAGCCGATGTGTACATATCTTGCGATGGAATAGAAATACCTCCTGATAAACAAATTAAACTGCACTGCTGTTCTGATGAATTGGAAGGTTTTAAAATCTCAAAAGGCATCACAATCCAGAAGCCATATTTCAAGGTTCACTTCTTGCTTCATAAAGAGAACACCTTTGCATCTGTTACACTACTCGAAGCCACCATAAAATTGCGGGCAGTTATAATTAGATCCGCTTTCACATTCACGTATAATACTGTTGTTTGCCTGCCGCTTTGATTAAAGCAACCATTGTCTTCCAACAGCTAGCATTAATTCTTCCAAGATGGTTTTCTGATGAGGCGTTAGTTTATTCCAGACTGCTGTTTGTTGTCTAATTTACGCCAGGTCCCCGCTGTGTTCTGTTTAAACCACGCTCTTTGTCTTGCCTTTGAAATTTACCAAAACTTACAAGAAATCAATAGTTAATTGATTATTCACTTTTCTGCAGCTTCAAACAGCAAGCATGCATAAGATCCTGGAGCAGTCGCCCTATTTTCAAGGCAGGAGGCTGCTTGGTGGCAGCTATCTACAAGCATTTTACTGTAGACACCCCCACGAGCTGTGCGGTGGCATGCAATGCCAGTATCCGATAAGGATAACGAAGACGGTCTAACGAAGCAGAGAAGTCACTGTGTGAGTTAGATCCTTTTTACTGCTTTAAATAAATGCCGATTTACTGGGTATCAGAAACAAGAATACCATGTCCTTCTAGACATTCCCCTGCTTTCACTTACTCTTTCCTTTTGCATGGCATTGACCAATATGCCACTGCACCGGACTGATGTAAAATTTGCGTCGGAACTGGGATGAGACTTGTGCTGTACCTCTGACATGGAATAAGGATGGCAAGCACGTAACATTACGAAATCTAGGGCAAATGCGAGAGAGAGAGAGAGAGACAGATGGCGGAGCTGGCCAGAAGCCAAAGCTAGTGAAATGAATTACATTGCTGAATAACTGTACACCATTGATTCTGCCACTTGTTGCTGCCTGGCAATAGGGGCCCTGATGTTGGCAGGAATCTCCTTACATGTCAATGTATGCCTCGGACAACTTTTCACACATAACTCACAACACTGACACCGATACGTTGCAACAGACGGTGCCTTGTGCAAGAGAAGGAAAAGAAGCGCAATCACTGTGATCTGGCCATTTTGCTTATTGAAGAATGGAATACTGGCATTCACAGCTGTAGTTATGTGCCACAGACTCATGTGTGCTGAGTTGAACACGCCCTCCCCACACTGCATGGCACAAAGAGGCAACACTCCACAGAGCTACCACTGTGGGATGAAGATTTCACGAATCACCATTTAAGCCTACAAATGTGGCATCCGAATTCCAAAGGAGAATATTTGCTGATGGATAGAAGGGAAACCTGGTCCCAGGGCCACAATGTTTGGGTCTTTTCCGAAAGCCAGGCACAGTCGCAGCAGATTGTTCAATAAATGCTCCATATCCTGGATGAAGCTAGACATTATGTGATGCCCAGGGGGCTTTGGAAATCAAATACGATGTTTGAAGTAGCACAATTTGAGGTACATTATAAAAAAAGCAATTTGAATTTCCAATGAGGCGATGCATATCTGCATGCTAATTAGACTAGTGTCAAGCCTAGCCTGCATTCTGCTGTTGATGGCTAGGAATGTGCTTGTAAGCTCTGCTGAGAGACTGTTTTCTGCATAAATTATCAGCTTTGTTCTACTGTTCATGTTTTTTTTCACAAACAAATACGAAACGTAAGGATCAAAAAAACACTTCAAAAATAAAAATTATTGATCTATGAAACTTACGTTTCAGATTCTAATTAAGGATGGCACAGAAATTAGATCATATTTAGCAGGCTGCACCAACAGCCTCGATATGTTAGGCATTTAATATTTTATCTTTGTTTATACTTTCAGGTATGAAAAGATTAATTATGAGGGAAAAAAATTATCAGAAAAAGCCACCTAGTGGCAACATCATAATTCCTTACAGCCTTTGAGGGAGGAAGAAAATCAAGATTCTGTGGAAATAAAGGTTCCTGTTTGTTTCCACCAAAGTGTTATGGTAATATATCTTTCTCTAATATATTAACTTTCATGTTTTTTTTCCAAATAACCAACATCACTTAGTTTTTAAATTTGCATTTCAAAGCCTTTTCTGCTTTGCACCCACACAGATTAGGATGGTTAGGTATTGTATTTCAAACATATTACTACCACATTCCTAAAGTGTTATCATATACAAATTTTTGACATACAAAACCTCTTCATCTCAGAACAAACTAGATTGATCATTTTTTAAACACACAGAGAAGGCACCCATTTATTTTACCGTTCATCTTGAAGCATGGCTATACACCAAAGCACAGTGTACAAAGAGACACAAATTAAACATGCGCATAGTAAGCCCTGTTCAGTTTAGTGTGGGATTTTTTTGTATGTTTGCCTTTCACCAAATAAGGTTTCTTGTCTGTAATTAATTCATTTTGTCCCTGACCTTCGAGCCAAAATTATGATATTAGCCAGAATGCAACCTAAAACAGGCTTTTAAAAATAAGCAAGAGAGGATAGAAGCATGGGAAAAATTAAACAAAAAGGGAATCTGTTCAGCAAAACAGGAATGATTGCAGTGCAGTGAGAAAAATCTACAAACTGATAATGGAGAGGCAGTGGAAATTTTGCAAAGAAAACAGGTGAGGAGGAATCAGGCACAAAATAGTGTCATCACCAATTGTAATGGTAGAGATGTTTCCATGTCATTTGTATTCGAAAGGTACTGAGCAAAAAGATTTCTTACATTGTGGAAATCTAACTAACTGAGCAGCTTTAAGATTATACACAATCATTTCCTGGCTCTGTTCCAAATTCTATTGTTTTGGACGTTCAGTGTGTTATATCACCTCACAGTCTATGCCTTTCACACCTCTGTTGCAAAATAGGAATGCTTCTATTTTTTTAAACTCTATTTATGGGCAAAGCCTGTTTGAAAATCATGACGCACCCCTCCCCCATCAATATCTCTGAATCCACTCAAGGAGGAAGTTAGTACAGTAGGTACCAATGATTGCTGTCAGCGAGTCTGCCGCTTTGAAACATTATGTAAAATGCTTCCATTCTCAATTATTGCTTCTGCCATTTTCCAAAGATTTCTTTTGTTCACGAGAGGAATTAACTTTGTAATTTCAGTGAGCTATTGACAGCATTGCAATTAAATAAGTGGGAATTAATTAAACAGAGAATGCTTGATCATGTGGTCACAGTTATAATTTAAATATTTTCAAAAATCTCTGTAATTGTATAGAATTCTTTGGGTCTCGACACTGCATTCAAACTCCAGTGATGAGGTTCTCCTGTGAACCCTGGAATAGATGGGAGTCCGAGCCTGTACTTGCCATTGGGTAGGTCACGGTCAAAATCTGCCTTCACATTGGCCACTTCCAAGCTTCCTGGCATGATTAAAACTGGCCAGTGGATGCCTGATGCTGCTGGTCTGATAAGAGGGAGAGGCAGGTACTGCCAAGGCAAATTAGAGACTACAAGGATACCTCAACAAGGGAGTGCTCTTACAGGACTCTGTCAGGTTAAAATGAGGGTGAGGGGTGATGGGAGAATCCTCCCCAGAACAAAGGAGAACCCATCTGGTTATGCCATTTAGGCCACAAGTATGGACTGTTCTGTCCACAGCCTCAGCACTGGGACATTGTGCCTCTGGTTCTGATAGCACCTGCCAGCCAGTTACAAACATGCCACATCCAATTAGCAGGCAGTCTTTGCATTGAGCTGGTAGTGGGGGACTACTTCACTGAGATCAACATGTCAGTGGCTCCACAAAACCTGTTCTTTATCAGTATCTTAACGATGAATGTCGCCTGGATGCCAGCAGGTTGCCAGTCTGCTTCCCAAGTGGCCCGTGTGAAATTTTCCCAATGGCGTGTATATGTCCAGAGTGCCATCCTGACTCTGCCCTCCTGCTCCAGCCACACTTCCAAACTCAAAGAATTGAGCCCTAAGGCTCAAATTGTACGCCTGGTGGGTCAGCAGTGTGTAGGGTTGACAAATTTGATTGGAGACCTTGGGGTTGATCATGTGATAGTTGATCACATGATTTCTACAAATGTTACTGCATTTACCTTAGATTGGTTGGGATGCCTGTGAGTGAATGTTCCCACTCTTGATTTTGCATCAATTGCAGTTGTAATAAATTGCAAAGACCCAGCATGGCACCCTCAGCAGTCAAAGACATCTATCTAAGCGCATGTGCACTCGCCTGTAATTCCATTAAGTGCCCCAAAGATGTTTCTGTATTCCTCCTTTACAAATAGAATTCCATTCCCACTGAAACTATGTGTTCAGGTGGGAAAATTGGATTGTACTACAAACGATTATGACCCCACCAAGGTGGGGGTTTTGATGGCGCGGGGCGTGGTGTGGGGAAGTTTGGGGCGTCCAGCCTCTTCCTGTGCTGCCGGGGTGAGGGGTCCATTTTCAGAAGAGTATCTTTCAGGATGTCTCCTGCGAGTGTAATAAGCACCCTAATGCACCTAGCATGTGATCTTCATTTTCTACATTTAGACCACATGAGTCCATTCAACAAATTTGCACGTCCCTCACCAAAAACCAAGCATAAGGCTGCAAATGGAGCCATGATTAATGCCAATTAAAAGACCATGCCCCCAACCTGCTGGTAAGGGAAGACAACTTTGAAGAGATTTTGCCCGAAGGGGCCTTGTGCAGGTGGTAGTACCAAAGGACAGACACTCAACAAGAATCACACAGGCAGTGGGTGGCACGGTGGCTCAATGGCTAGCACTGCTGCCTCATTGTGCCAGGGACCCAGTTACAACTCCACCTTCAGGTGACTGTCTGTGTAGAGTTTGCATATTCACCCTGTGTCTGCGTGGGTTTCTGTTGGGTGCTCCGGTTTCCTGCCACAGTCCAAAGATGTGCAGGTTAGGTGGATTGGCCATGCTAAATTGCCCAGTAGTTTTCAGGGATGTACAGGCTCGATGGATTAGCCATGGGAGATGCAGGGTTATGGGTAGGGGTGTGGGATGCTCTTCGGAGTGTCGGTGTAGACTCCATAGACTCTTTCCTCACTGTAGGGATTCTATGATTCTATGAGAGGTACTAACTCCCAAGGGACTAGGCAGGGGACCTTCTTGGCGGAGTTGGTTATCTCCTCCTTTGTAGAGGAAGCAATGGCCTAACAGTATTATCGTTCGACTGTTAATCCAGAGACCCAGGTCTATTAAAAGCAATCTGGAATTAAGAGTCTAATTATGACCATGACACCACCGTCGATTGTCAGAAAAGCCCATCTGGTTCATTAATGTTCTTTAAGGAAGGAAACTACCATCCTTACCTGGGTCTGGCCAGCATGTGAGTCCTGACCTACAGCAAAGTAATTAACTCTTAACTATCCTCTGGGCACTTAGGGGTGGGTAATTAATGCTTACCTAGCCAGCGATTCCCTCATTCTGTGAATAAAAAAAGAAAAAAAATGCAATACAATGAGGGAGTCCAACTGCCTCCTGATCCACCAAGGCTTCATTACCATGTCCTTCCCACCTGGAGGAAGGAGCACTGCATGGGGGGGGGAATGCCAACCTCTGGTGGTGACACAGCAGGAATAGCAGCTTCTGGGTGGGGACATGGAGAAGTGTAGGAGATGGGTGCAGGAAGGGCTTGTCGTGCAAAGGAGGGCTATCCACTGGAGAATGTATTCATAACACCGCGTATTCCATCTCGACAGCCTACAACCCAATGGCCTAAATGTGCATTTTACCAGTTTCAAAATCTCCCCACCCCCCGGCCTCATCCCATGTCCAACCCTCCCTCTCATCCCCACCTCTGTGACCTGACACAATCTGTCCATCTTCTCTCCCACCTTTCCATTCCTCCCACCTCACTGACCAATCCCCACCACTCCCTACCTGCACTCACCCATCACCATTCCACCTACCTTCCCCAGCCCCACGCCTCCTCTCTCTATTTATTTCTGAGCCCCCTTCCCTCCCATCCATTTCTGTAGAAGGATCCTGACCTGAAACGTCAGCTTTCCTGGTCTTCTGATGCTGCCTGGCCTGCTGTGTTCCTCCAGCTCCACACTGTGTTACCTCTGACTCCAGCATCTACAGTTCTTACTATCTCTGAACAACAAAAACAGATGTTTACGGAAAAGCTCAGCAGGTCTGGCAGCATCTGTGAAGAAAAAGTCAGTTATCTGGTTCCCTAGTTTTTAGGAAGGGTCACTGGACCTGAAACATTAATTCTGTTTTTTTTCTTCACAGATGCTGCCAGACCTGCTGAGCTTTTCCAGCAAATTATGTTTTTGTTCCTGATTTACATCATCCGCAGTTCTTTCAGTTTTTTTTTGCTGCAGAAGTCCATGTGGTATTGTTAGCACAGGCTGAGATTCTCTAGGGAGATCACCAGTGACCTACACATGATTCCCCATATGTGGGATTTGGTAGCAAACAAATAGCAGTGATCTGAAGATTACCCAGGCACCAACCATGTAACTTTTATGCTTCCTGGTCTTTTCATAGATTCTCTGAGGACGTATATGAGATCGCCGAATGTGCAACCCATCAATTCATCAAGGAGGTGTTATTACTGCCATGCTCAAGAGCACTGTGACAATGTGGGATAACACCCCAAATTAGATAGTCAGATGGAGAGGTCATTGATATCACTGGATTCCACCAGGTGCAATGTTCCATTCATGGATAGGGGTCTCATGGTCCTATGGATCAGCCAGTAGCCTTCATCAGTAACTAGTTTACAACAATCAGAAAATCTTACCGTTTCATTAACATTTCCAAGGAAAGAACTGCGATCATAACTCAGAATTATTTACGGATGTATTGAATATTTTTAAGTCCAATTTTTGTTTTATAAAAGAATGCATACATTGCAAGATAGGTGAGGACATAAATTCAGCAGCTGTCTGAAATACCTGTGTGGATTACAATGAGGTCTATGAGGAAACATGGATTGTCACACCTGAAATGTGTTAATGGAACTTCAGGTAGTTATACTTTAAACGGAGAGATGTCATTCAACAAAACTGAATTGTGATCTTCTGTGGGCTGTTTTCCAGACTGCAGATATGACATGTGCTGAAAGAAAAGCATTTCTGGGTGAAAGGCAGTGTTGTGTTTTACTGTTTCAGGAATATACAAGAATGGGTTTGAAAAACAAACTGGAAGTCTTGGTCTCTGTGTCTGCTAGTGTGACAGATTACCATCATGTGGGTGCTAAATTGTGGTTCAAATTACAATATACTGAAGTATGAGGTTGTTGACTTGCTCGCCGCGCTGTCTTGTTTTTGTTCAGACATTTCGTCACCATGCTAGGTGACATCATCAGCGAAGCGTCAGATGAAGCGATGTTATTCTACCCTGCTTGGACTTTATATTGTTTGGCCCGTTATGGGGAGCAGTGTCATTTCTGTTTTTGATCTGTATGGGTTTGAATATGGGGCCCAATTCTATATGTTTGTTGATTGAAGTATGGGTAGAGAACCATGCCTCTAGGAATTCCCGTGCAAGTCTATGTTTGGCTTGAGCTACTATGGTTACCTTGTCCCAGTTAAACTGATGGCCTTCATTGTCTGAGTGTACAGATATTAAGGAGAGTTCATCGTGCGGGTGATGTTTGTGCCTTCTGGTTTCATCAGCTAGCAGCAAAACGGCATGACAAACTCTCCTTAATATCAGTACACTCAGACATCAGTTTAACTGGGACAAGGTGAGCATAGTAGCCAAACATAGACACGGACGGGAATTCCTAGAGGCATGGTTCTCCACCCGTAATGCAATCAACAAACACATAGAATTGGACTCCATATACAAACCCATACATGACAGTACTCACCATAATGGACCGGACAGTATAACTTCCAAGCGGAATAGAATGACACTGCTTCATCGGAGGCTCCATTGATGATGTCACCTAGCACGATGATGAAACGTCTGAACAAAAACAAGCCAGCTCGGTGAACAAGTCAACAACCTCACCCACAACCCAAGCTACAGATCTTTGCCAAAACTCTAAGTGCTGGAATATACTGATGGGTCACAGCTAAGAACGTCTTCCGCCAGACATCCCAGTTACGCTCTCTCTCTGATTGTTGGCAAAAAAAAGGTAAGTCAGCAACACCACAGTTGAAGGAAACAAGACAAACTCCTTCCAGCTAACTATATGACTAAGAATCTCCAAATAACGACTCACTGACAAAACCAGCTCTATAGGAATCACCAACCTGAACAGCCATAACATTTCACAAGTTATTTGTCATTAAGCCAAAAATCAATTTATACCTTACTTTTACTTGTACTTTTAGGATTTGCCTCTCGATTCTATTCTGATTTTATATAATGTATATTTTATTATACTTTCTCCAGATGTGGTAGGTATTGAACTCTCTCTTTCTTCAACTCAAGAAAGGCTGGTTAAATAAGCCATTTTTCAAGTATCAATATAGCTGGGCTGGGAAAAAGTGTCCCTGAGAGAAAAGATTTAAAAAAATTAACCTTGCTGCAATCATCTGAGAAAGGGGTTGTGTAAAGAAGCAGCATTAACATTTGAGGATACTTTATTGTAAATCATAATAAACTATGGATCCATGCCCGAAACATGGTTCAGCCTTCAGGGATGAATAGTTAGGAGGAGGATTTTCCCATGGCTGCTCACTCCTGTGAGGAACACTCAAACTGCAATAGAGGGGAGGTATAATTCCTACCAGAGTAGCCAAAAGACAATCGAGCAGACCACTGGGCTGCTGAATGTAAGTTCCAGGCAACAAGTCCAGTCAGCAGTATCATTGTGTCTAGTGCAGTGAGAGTTTCTGTAACATGGTGGTCTGCTGTATAATACACAGTCTGGCACCTCGGAATGCGGATGCTTTGAATAATAAATTGATTGCAAGTCCTCATCTCACAAGGAGAAAGTGCAGGAAGCTGTTCAGCAGCTAACATAGCACACAGCAGGGGAAGCCGTTACGGTAAGCAGTGGCAATGGCCGTTTTTTCATTCATGGGACTTGGGCATCGCTGACTTGACCAGCATTTATTGTCCATCCCTAATTGCCCAGAGGGCAGTTAAGAGTCAATCACATTGCTGTGGGTCTGGAGTTACAAGTAGGCCAGACCCAGGTAAGGATGGCAGTTTCCTTCCCTAAAGGACATGAGTGAACCAGATGGGTTTTCCTGACAATCAACAATGGCTTCATGGTTATCATTAGACTCTTAATTCCAGGTTATTATTGAATTCAAATTCCACCCTCTGCCGTGGTCCCCAAAACATTGTCCGCGTCTCTGGGATTAATAGTCTAGTGATAATACTGCGCAGCTGTTGCCTACCCCTAGTGGCCTAGTGATATTATTTCTGGCCTATTAATCCAGATAATATTCTGGGACCTAGAATCCAAATCCCACCATGGCAGATGGTGGTTTTTGAATCCAGTAAAAATCTGGAATTAAGAGTCCAATAATAACCACAAAACTATTGTTGTATATTGGGGGAAGACCCACTGGCTTCACAAATGCCCCTCAGGGAAGGAAACTTGGCCTTGCCTACATGCAACTTCAGACCCACAGCAATATGGTTGTCGCTCACTTGCCCTCTGAGCAATTAGGGACGTGCAGTATATCCTGGCCTAGCCAATGATGTCCTTACCCTGTGAATAAATAGTTTTTAAAAAATCTGCCCCATTATGGGTTCCCTTCTTCTGGCAGGAAGGAGATGAAAATGGGTTTCTTAGCTGTTACTGCTCATGCAGGTGGAGGAAAAGGTAGTGAGCTGTCCCAAATCAGACAGTCAGCAGCACAGAGGCCATGCAGGACTTAGGTCGGTGTGTAGTGTTAGCGATGGAAGATATTGCATGCATTACCGCCAGAGAGACAACAGAAGTCTCAATGCAATATGTATGTGATTGCAGAGATAGAGTACGTGAGATGGCAGAGATAAGATGGTGGCACTGTCTGGAGAGGAGCCAAACAGATCACTGACCTCCTTCTTGCATTACTGGGCATTCCTCCAGACAACTGAGGCTGCACTGACCAGGAGCTAACCTTGAACCAGGTTGACAAGTCTTGTGTTGTGTCCATCTCTGCTAGTCTTGGAGGAAGAGGATACCCCTCCTCCTCAACATCCCATCCACTAGGACCTCACAAATGGAACACCAAATTCAAGATTATCTCCGTGTCTGGGGCAAATGTCACAAATTTTGCAGGACAGCTCTAAACTGACAGTGCCCAGGTGCACAATGGCCTTTTGAAGATGGTGCCAGTCCACAAGGAGATAGCCTGCTGGTGGAGAGGTCTTTTGGGTTAAGCATTGGAATGGAGGGTCCCCATGGTGGGGGGGGGGGGGGGGGGGGGGGGGGGGGGGGGGGGGAAGGGTAGGTAGTTAATTCAACAAATGTGTGACAACAACAAAAAGAAGCCCATTCGATCTCCATAAAACCCAACAAAACAGGGACTCAGCTAAAAAAAATGTAAGTTTCAACTCATCAAGTCTTTTCCACCCACGTCGCTAATGCCTCCAGCATCACAGACGTGACCCTGGAGTCTGCACTCAATCCTAGTGTTCAATTGTCCTTGTTTAGACTTTCAGCAATAGTATGCAGCATCAACCTCCAGTAGTTCAGTGCAGCTGCCTGTAAAGAGGACTGATATGATATGATGTGATAGCTAATGATCTTCAATTAGTATGATGTGACACTTATGTTAACTCCACTACCATACAAATGAGCTGTGGGTCATGTAGTACTGAAGAATTCAATGCACTTTTATCATCGCTCTTGCATCTACAGATATACACAGCAATCACAATTCAGATGTACTTTCACGCACTTCCCTCACTGTGCCACAATGCAGGAGAACTCAAAACATTGCTAAAAAAACATCACATTTTCACCTTGAACTCATCAGAACTAAGACATGAGAAGTAAATTTTAAGAAGTGATATTATTATATACAGCGTGAGAAGAGTTCTGCTGATTGGTTGGGCCATCATTTATACAGAAATAAAGCAACAACAGTTAATTCTCAATCTTAATTCTCAGACAAGGCAGGTATATTCTGATTGTTTGGGGTGTTGCCATGGAAATGAACATTAAAATTAGGGACAGGAATAGACAATTCAGCCCCTCAAACCTGCTCTGCCTTTTGATATATTCATGACTGATCTCATCCTGGCCTCAACTCCATTTTCCTGTCAGCTCTCCATAACCCGAACACCATATTCTAATAGTCACTAAAAATCTGTCCATCTCCTCCTTAAATTTACTCAATGTCCCAGCATCCATTGCACTCTGGGGTTGTGAATTCCACAGATTCATGGCCCTTTGCGAAAAGTAATTTCTCTTCATCTCTGCTTTACGTCTGCTACCCCTTATCTTAAAGCTATGACCTCTCATTCTGGATTGCCTCACATGAAGAAGCAGCCGCTTTACATCTACTTAGTTCATCCCCTGTAATGTCTCATACACCTCAATTAGATCTCCTCTCATTCTTCTAAACTCCAGGGAGTATAGACCTAAGCTGCTCAATCTCTCTTCATAAGATAAACCCCTCATCGCTGGAATCAATTTAGTGATCTTCCCCTCAGCTGCTTCCAAAGAACCAGATGCCTGCTCAAGTAAGGGGAACAAAATTGTATGCATATTCCAGGTGGGGTCTCACTCATGCATAGACAAGTTATAGGAACACTTCCCTACTTTTGTACTCTGTTCCTTTTGCAATAAATGCTAAAATACCATTTGCCTTCCTTATTCCCTGCTGTAGCTATATTCTTTTCTCTGCGATTCATGCACGAGGACACCCAGAATGGAGCAGAGATTGAATGTCTCCATAAGCCTTTCTCATGAAAAAAGGTACAATGTATATACAGAGACAACACAGTGTGGAACTGGAGGAACACAGCAGGCCAGGCAGCATCAGAGGAGCAGGAAAGTTGACATGTTGGATCTAAAGAAGGGACCCGACCTGAAAAGTCAACTTTCTTGCCCCTCTGATGCTGCCTGGCCTGCTATGTTCCTCCAGCTCCACACTATGTTGCCTCCGAATCCCAGCATCTGCAGTTCTTGCTATCTCACAATGTATATACACATTCCTTTTGCCTTCATGTTTCAAGGTGTTGAGTCTTCATGTACATAGCTTCCAATGCACACAAATGCATCAGACTTCATGGTGAAGATTTCATTAGCATGTCTATTAATGACATATTGTATATTATCTGCAACGTGTAACACAACAGGGACAACTGTTTCTAAAAATAGAAAACAGGCTGATGTTTCACAGATCATAGAGATAAAAGGTACTGCAGATGCTGGAGAATCCAAGATAACAAGGCGTGGGGCTGGATGAACACAGCAGGCCAAGCAGCATCATAGGAGCAGGAAAACATGACGTTTCGGGCCTAGACCCTTCATCAGAAAGGCCCGAAACGTCAAGTTTTCCTGCTCCTATGATGCTGCTTGGCCTGCTGTGTTCATCCAGCCCCACGTGATGTCTCACATGCTATATTTAGTGTTTCGCATGCCGTTCAGCTTCCTGTTGAATGCAGAGATGGCCAGTAGCACAGACAATGCTTGACCCTGTTACGTTTCAAGAAAGATAGCTAGCTGAAGTGTTTAACAACAGTAGGAGCTTTATTGAAAGAAAAGTTCACTTTAAAAGGCAGCGAGCTATACAAAATGGTGGATGAGGTGATGGAGTCATGTGAACTAACTCTTAAAGTGACAGCACAAATTAGCAATTACACAACAGACCTTAAGTTCCAATCAGGTGAGCAACATGTTCGTGTCTTGTCTGTGTATTGCTTACCTTCATTGGAACTAATGAGGTAAAACTCATGATCCTATGAACTACAAATGTGCAAACCTATTTTTAACCCTTGGCTTCTACTTGAATAACCACTGATCATTTTCATTTCAGAAACTTTCCTCCTCCCTTCCTTCTCTTCCAGTGGCAGTCCTTGTTTCACATTCCCTGGTTTCCAATGTTTCTACCCTTTGGAAATTTTCCTACAGTGAGGTCTATGCATTTTATTCACTCTTGAACTGCCTCATTCTTAGTGGCAATCATACTCATCCTTTTGCTGTTGCTGCATGTAGCTCTGTGGAAAATGTGGGCCCTTATCTGAAATTCTCCATGCCCACTTACTGTTTGTCGTTCTAGTCCTCTGCAGAGATGGTTGGGTGAGATCACTGAGCAAGTTACCTTCATGGCACAAGTAACCAGGGACAGGTGGAGTAGGTGATGGAGCACCCCAAAGATAGAAATGTAAATAGCTAGTCCCTCAGGCTGCCAGAAATATATCTTGAGAAAGGTACGCCCAATGTTCCAGGGAATTTTCAGTCATTCCTGATTTTGCTTCCAACAGCATGTTTTAATCTGATGGAGCAATCTTTATGTTATTTCCTGTAACATTAGAAACTGGACATGGATATTGTGTTATTGAAGAATTCAACAAATGTTTATTAGAGCTAAAGCATATAGACAACTACCAGATTCCTCAGACACATTGTGCATAGGTTTGTGTTGGATTATAACTGAGCGGCATGCTTTGAATAGCATGTCATGCTTGATGTAATCCATGGGTCTCATAGACTCACAGAATAATACAGCACAAAAACAGTCCCTTTGGTCCAACCAGTCCATACTGACCATAGTCCCAAACTAAACTAGTCCCACCTGTCTGCGCTTGGCCCAAGAATCCTTCAAACATTTCCTATTCATGTACTTATCCAAATGTCTTTTGAACATTGTGACTGTGTCCGCATCCACCACTTCCTCTAGAAGTTCATTCTACACACGAACCACTGCCTTGTGTCAAAAAATGCCACCATGTCTTTTTTAAATCTTTCTGCTCTCACCTTAAAAATATGCCCCCTACTCTTCAAAGCCCCCACCCTAGGGAAATGACATGTGCCATTCACCATATATATACCTTTCATTATTTTATACACCTCTATAAGGTCATCTCTGAGCCTCCTATGCTCCAGTGAAAAAAGTTCCAATCTATCCAGCCTCTCTTTATAACTCAAACCCTCCATTCCTGGCAACATCTTCTGAACCCTCTCCAGCGTAATAATATCCTTCCTATAATGTGACAACCAGAAATGCACGCAGTACTCCAAAAAAGGCCTCACCAATGTCCTGTACACCCTCAACATTATGTTCCAACTCCCTTACTCAAAGGTTTGAGCAATGAAGGCAAGCCTGCTAAATGCCTTCTTAACCACTTTATCTATATGCAATGCAAACTTCAAAGAATTATGTCTCTGAACCCCTGGGTCTCTCTGTTCTACAACACTACCCAATGCCCTACTTTTACTTATATGAGTCTTGTCTTTGATTGTTTTACCAAACTATAATACCTCGCATTTATCCAAATTAAACTGCATTTGCCACTCTTCACTCCATTGACTCAATTGATCAAGATCTCTTTGTAATCTTGGATAACCTTCTTCACTGTCCAATTTACCAGCAATCATGCTGTCATTCGCAAACTTACTAACCACGCTTTCTATATTCACATCTAAATCATTTATACAAATGACAAACAAAAGTGGACCCAGCACCGATCACTGTTTGATATGATATCATGGGCATGTCTTTTAAAGGTATACTGACATGCTGTTATGAGACACAAGAAAATACCCACCTTTTCCCAAAGAAAAATAACTCATCCCAAACAGCAACACATGTTTATACATAAGAAAATGTTGTCGATTGGATAATTATGCAAAAAGTAACATGGCATCTACAGGACTAACATTTCAAAATGCAATATAACTCTTTGAAGTTTGACAATCTGTCCAGATCAGGTAATTGTCCAGCAATATGTGGATGCATATATTGTTCTCTGTTGCATTTGTTTGACAAATTGGCTGTCTTGCTTCTGATTACTGTTACTTAATGTCACCATGCAACCATCATCGTCAGAGAGTTCTTGCTCATTCAGTTCATGCATGATTGGTGTGCTGTATATTGGCATGAGTACATTTCTGATCTTTTTCAAACTAATAATATGATCAGTAATGTCTTTGTATGGACTAAGTTGCTTTGTGGTTTCAGAGCCTTCACTGATGTCCAAGTATTTGAATTTCTAACTGTCATTCTCTGTCCAGAATGCAGTTTTCTTTGTTCTCTACATGTTCAGTCATCGTGTAACTCTTTCATTCTCCTCCGTCTTTGAAGAAAAATGTCTAGGAATGGCTCACCGCTTGGTTTCTAGGCAAAGTCTTTTGTACTTGTCTTTCTAAGCATAAGTTGTACTGAAGATGATAAGCCCTTTTCCACTGGTATGGCCCAAAAATGGAGCAATATGATGTGAAAATATTGCTTTGTTGCTGACACTTAATCATCACTGATTTGACTGCAGATAAAATACATTCTGCTGGATTGTTTGAATGGCGAGATGAGATATGGGTCACACTCCACCCACTACAATTAGTAAATTGTGGTTCATTGTCAAACACTGTCTTATCGAGGACACCAAATAAATGGCAAGTAACGTTCCTCATGTCAGCAATGATCACATTCATTGTGTTGCTGTCATCAAGCCATGGGAAATTTAGATAAATAATCCATCACAAGGATGGAATTTACCAAGTGCACTGTGAGTAGATCCGTGGCTACTTTTTCCAAGGTCAGGATGGAATATTGTATGGATGTGGTGGCTCCTTTTGCTGCTGGAGTTTATATAAATAGTACGTCTCACCTGCATTCACAGGACATTGAACATTTTGATTCATCCCTGTCCCAGTCCACAGATTCACATGCTAGCTCCCTTTGTGTTTGACACCCAGTGTCCCCAGTGTAGCAATGACAGAATACCTTGGTGTAAATCCTTTGGTTTTGAACTAGCTTGCCTTTGAAAATAACTTGCCATGACATGGCAAGATGACCTCTGCATGGCCAAAATGAATGAATCTTCTCACATACCTGTTGAGTAATGTCAGGCCTTCCCTGAATAGTGATCTTCTGCAATCCTCCCTCATCTTTTTGGTAGTTGCTGATTGACTGTGGGTCTGATTGACTGATCAGTTTTACCAGGTCAAATTCCTGGAGCCTTCTTCCAAGCAGCAAAAAGGTGTCCCTGCACTCCAAGATCTGTAGCAGTTACATAAAGCACCCACCACTAATTTCTCCAGCGCAGTTCAGGATTGTAGTCGGCAACACCCACAATCCATGAATGATTTTTATTTGAAAGAAAGCAGCCTGTTACTTTTGTTTCTTTTTAAAGAAAGAGTGATTTACTAGAAACCTTGCTTCAATGCAGAACCGTAGCCTTTAGTTTTGATTGCTTTTGTAACTTTGCCTCTATTGTTTTTAAGCAAAACACTCCTAGAATAAAAATAAGTCAGCTCTCTTTTCTTGTCGCTTAATGCCCTATCTACAGATCTGTACAGGAGTCTGGACTCACAGAAATTGATGCTGTCGATTATACAAATTCTCTGATATACAAAGCTCTTGTATGGTTAGTCTTCAATTATTTCTCCATAAATCTACCACAAAGATATTGGAATTTTTTTTAATAGACAGCCAACTCAGATAACCATGATATGATTTTGCTTTGAACATTGTATTTTGATCTGATGAGTAATGCTTATGTTCGCTCCCGTAATTTAAGAAACTGGGCATGAATATTGTTGTATTAAAGAATCCAACGGACATCAATTACCACAAACAATTACATACAAATATTACATTCTTCAGGCACATAGTGTCTGGGCCAGTATTTTGCTTATAAATTATGACCAAGCAACATGCTTTTAGTACCATCTCCTGCTTCAAGTAATCGCCAGGGTAAGATGGAATACAAGACCTTTGCACCTTCAGGTCACGTGCTATGATGCAAAGGTTTTATCACGTGTATTCTTCTTGCACATATGTTGACATACAGACCTAACATACCACAATATCAGGAATCTTCAGGACTCTAGGAGCATAATGAGTTTGAAATTCCTTCACTGCCCCAGCTCATAGGTCTTGGTTATTTTAAATCGGGGCATCATTAAAATCGCAATTATGGTTTTTCACCTGATTTGCTGAGCTTCCACTCTCAACATTGTGCACACTGTCATCACATTCTTTACTTCCCATCACAATGCCACCTCATGCATCTTCCCATTACAGGCTCATTCTCTCTTCCTTCATGCTCTCCTTACTGCAGCTACGAGGACTAGTCCTTTGTGGATTTGGTACACCTTCGAGCTCTTTCATAGTTCTTTTCTCACTTCATGCTTAACAATTGCTTTCACCTCAATGCCTCATTGCCTTTCACTTCTTGTCATGTAAATAGCAGCAGGAAACAACATTTCACTAACACCTGAAGAAGGACTGAAGGTCTGCAAGCATGTAATTTCAAATAAACCTGTTGGACCATAACCTGATGTCGTGTGATTTCTGACCTTGTCCACACTAGAGCAACACCGGCACCTCCACACCATTACTTTTTCAAGTCTAGCAACGCTTCTGTGGACACGGTTCTCCCACAGGGATGTATGAGTTGTGTTCATTGCTGGGGACAGTTTAATCTGTCCTTCTCCTCCTTTTTTCTGCTGACTGTTCACTTAATCTCAAAGATGTCTGTAGCACTCCTCATTTAGCATCTCCAGACACCACAATTTAAGAGCTGTGCTTCTCACAGGTAATTGTTAATGTGGCACACAGAGATAGACTTCTTCAGGAAGGCCTGGAATTGACTGTGTGGGGCCCCTTGGTTCCATTTACTAGTTGTCAGCTGTGTAGACAACACACAGGCAGGTGACTATCATCCATCCCAATGATGTAAGCTGCTCAATGTATTCAGCTTTTGGGGATGAAGCCCTCTGTGCTGCTGTCTGTTTTCAGGATGTCAGTGTCTGTGATGTGGTCCTACCATCAGATCTTGAGGATGCTTCAGAGGCAGCTTGGATAGAAACACTGTCAAATATCTACAAGGCAATGGTAAAGGAGCTATCACTCAGTACCACAGAGAAAGTGGTGATGCCTACAGCTTTGTAAACTTTGATTTGTCCTCTGATACTACGATTGCCCCATGTTTGCCTTTAGAATCTGCAGGATACATGCCTTTAAAAAATCTATTGTCTACTTCCTTGTCTATGGTGGCAAGAAATGAGATGGCACTCTCCAGATAGTTTAATTGGTTGACAGTATTAAGCTCAGTTCCCTCAATGACAATGTTTACCGGGCCATATTCTATTTGGGGTGCAGATTGATGTTGGATTTCAGTTTTCTTTCAGTATCATAGATTGTAGGATCCCAACACTGTAGAAACAGGCCCTTTGGTCCAAACAAGCCCACACTGACCCTCAAAGCATCCCACCCAGACCCATCCCTTTAACCTATTTAAGCTGCACATCCCTGAACACTATGGGCAATTCAGCATGGCCAATCCACCTAGCCTGCACATCTCGGACTGTGGGAGGAAACCGGAGCACCCGGAGGAAACCCACGCAGAGACAGGGAGAATGTGCAAACTTCACACAGTCGCCCGAGGGTGGAATTGAACCTGGATCCCTGGCACTGTGAGGCAGCAGTGCTAATCACTGAAGAGTCCTACAGCCTTGGAAAACAATGTGCTGTTAGAGCTTGCAGGTCTACCTGACCTGACAGCAAAAAGCTATTCACTGATGAGATTTTCCCTCTGTGAACTTGAAGTTGAAGCGATACCCATTGGCCCCAAAGCCAATGTAAACTACCTCCTCAAGGTATTCTGGTGCTTGCTGTAACGTCATGTTGAATAAGTTTGGGGTCAGACAATACCTTTACTTTAGGCCCCTAGAGATGCAGAAGAGACTCATGGGCTCACTGTGGTATTTGATTTGTTCATACTGATTTTTGTTAATTTAGTTTACCATGACTAGGCACCGGAGTAGCCAAGTTTTTAAAGGATGCTCCAAAATCTGTTTCTGCTCTCAACATCAAAACGCTTGGTGAGGTCTATAAAAGTGATGTGCAGACATTTTTTTGCTCAACACTTTTCTTATATTTGTCTGAGTGCAAATGCCATGCCCGTGGTGTCCTTTTTGCTCTGAAATTCCACTGGCTCTCTGGTAGGTTTTCTTCTATAGGTCAGCACAAATCTATTCAGAGGCAGTCTAACTAGGATCCTCCCTGCGATTAGGTAATTGGACCAATTGCTCTTCTTTCCTTTGCTTTTTTAACTACATGGTGACAACAGAATCTTAAAGATCCTATGGATTTTTGTGCTCACTTTGGCAGCACATGTACTAAAATTGGAACGATACAGAGAAGATTGGCATGGCTCCTGCACAAAGATGACACGCAAATTCATGAAGAGTGCCATATTTTTTGGCGGCACGGTGGCTCAGTGGTTAGCATTGCTGCCTCACAGCACCAGGGCCCTGGGCTCGATTCCACCCTTGGGTGACTGTCTGTGTGGAGTTTGCACATTCTCCCTTTGTCTGTGCGGGTTTCCTCTGGGTGCTCTGGTTTTCTCCCACAGTCCAAAGATGTGCAGGCTAGGTGGATTGGCCGTGCTAAATTGCCCGTGGTGTTCAGGGATGTGTAGATTAAGTGTGTTATAGGGGGATGGGTCTGGGTGGGATGTTCTGCGGGTCAGTATGGACTTGTTGGGCCAAAGGCCTGTTTTCACACTGTAGGGATTCTATCATGTTGATGAATCTTGCCTTGTTCCCAGCAGGTCGTGAAAGCCTCCCGGAGGTTGGAATATTGGGTGAGGAATCTGTTCCAAGGCTTCAGATGGAATTCCATTGACCTTGGGGCTTTGTTGCTCTTTGTCTGGTTGATTGTGGAATGAACTGCCAGAAGGAAGTGATAGGTGCAGGTACAGTTAAAACATTTAAAGGACATTATGTATAAGGACATAAATAGGAAAGGTTCAGAGGGATATGGGCCAAAATGTGGGCAAGTGGGACTAGTTTAGTCTGGAACCTAGTTGGTGTAGACTAGTTGGACTGATGGGTCTGTTTCCATGCTGTATAACTTTATGACTCTTTCTGTATGGAACTTATCTTTATCAACTGAGCAATAAAGCTCCTTCATGAGTGGAGCAGAAATGCTGATTGTTTTTTTCTGTTCTTATTCAGGCTCCCTGAACAGCCCTTTAAATAAATGTTGTTATGTGAAAGGGGTCATAAAATTACAAGATTTTATTTGTTAATTGGTCCATAATTCACATTTTCCTGTGATGTGGAGGTGCCAGTGTTGGACTGGGGCGGACAAGGTCACACGACACCAGGTTATAGTGCAACAGTTTTTTTTTAAATCGTAAGCTTTTGTAGTGCTGATGAAGGATCAGCTGTGAGCTTGTAAGCTCCGTAAGCTTGTGATTTCAAATAAATCGGTTGGAGAATAACCTGATGTTGTGTGACTTCAGACGTTTTCCAGTGACATACTGAACTAACACTGCAAATCACCTATTATGAACAGTTTCATTGATTCTAACAAACTGGCTGTTTAAAGTCAGAGAGATAGACTTTAATTCGACGCAGAGTATCAAGATTGAGAAACTTCATCTTGAAGATATAACTAGCTGAATTTTTAAAGGGGATCCAATGGAAATAGTACATTTGAAGTTCCAAGACTGCATTAGGTGAAGTGCCATAAAGAAGTTGTCACAAAAGCCGGAGGATCAGGCTTAGGTATATTTTGTTTGAAAAAGAACAAAGGAAACACCTTTTCTGTCATACTGGACATCTCGAGTTGCTTTACAGTGAAGGAACAGCTATTGAAATTTAATCACTTTTAGAATGCAAGAAACATGGCAGCTGACTTGGGCACAGTAAAAAGTCTCACGCACGGAAATGTGAAAATAACCAGGTATGAAGTACACTGAGGAGGCATTGGCCTAGTGGTAGTATTGCTGGACTATTAATCCAGAAACTCAGCTGATGTTTAGGAGAAAGCTAAAAGAACAGAATAGAATTCACTTTATTGTCACATGTACTCAAATGAGTACAGTGAAAAGTTTACAATTCGCTCCTTATGGTGCCATCTTAGGTACAAAGGTAACAAGGTGTGGAGCTGGATGAACACAGCAGGCCAGGCAGCATCATAGGAGATGCTGCTTGGCCTTCTGTGTTCATCCAGCTCCACACCTTGTTATCTCGGATTCTCCAGCATCTGCAGCACCTATTATCTCTTAGGTACAAAGGTACCTAGATGCAGATTCTTACATACAAATTCTTAGGGGGAAAAGAAATTAGAAAAATAAAGAAGGTGAATGTCCAGCATTATATATCATAGGATTAAATTGGAAAAATAGAGAAATAATAAGTTCAGTACAACAGTCCTTCCAACCCTGGACTTAGCCTCTAGTTCATACTGGGCCTTGACTCCAGACTGTGTTGGACTTCACCTCGAGGCCTCAAGGCCGGGAGATGGCTCTAAAATCACCTCAAGGCCAGACGCCCATGCCAGCTGCCAAGAGATCACCACGCTGGTGCCAGGATACAGCCATGCTGGGCTGAAACATGCCACCCCCGAATGAGAGATCACTATGCTGTGTCCGCTCTGAGTCCGAGAGTTCAAATCTGGGAATCTGAGGCAGGGAGCTCAGGACATCCACCAAGAAGAAAGAAGGGAAGAAAGCACAAAAGAGAAGTAAAAAAGAAATAGCAGAGATAAAAGGTACTGCAGATGCTGGAGAATCCGAGATAACAAGCATGGGGCTGGATAAACACAGCAGGTCAAGCAGCATCATAGGAGCAGGAAAACTTGACGTTTCGGGCCTAGACCCTTCATCAGAAGTGGGGGAGGGGAAGAGGGTTCTGAAATATATAGGGAGAGAGGGGGAGGCAGATAGAGGATGGATAGAGGAGAGAATAGGTGGAGAGGAGGCAGACAAGTCGAAGAGGCGGGGATGGAGCCAGTAAAGGTGAGTGTAGGTAGGGGGGTAGGGAGGAGATAGGTCAGTCCAGGGAGGACGGACAGGTCAAGGGGGCGGGATGATGTTAGTAGATAGGAGATGGGGGTGGGGCTTGAAGTGGGAGGAGGGGATAGGTGAGAGGAAAAATGGGTTAGGGAGGTGGAGATGAGCTGGGCTGGTTTTGGGATGCGGTTGGGGGAGGGGAGATTTTGAAGCTTGTGAAATCCACATTGATACCATTGTACTCCCCAAGCCTCCGCTTGGTTTCCCCGATGTAGAGGAAGCCACAACGGGTACAGCGGATCCCAGGCCCTAAGGCAGATGTTCACCTGCACATCTGCCAATGTGGTATACTGCATCCGCTGTACCCGTTGTGGCTTCCTCTACATCAGGGAAACCAAGCAGAGGCTTGGGGACCGCTTTGCAGAACACCTGCGCTCAGTTCGCAACAAACAACTGCACCTCCCAGTCGCGAACCATTTCAACTCCCCTCCCATTCCTCAGATGACATGTCCATCCTGGGCCTCCTGCAATGCCACAGTGATGCCACCCGAAGGCTGCAGGAACAGCAAATCATATTCAGCCTGGGAACCCTGCAGCCCAATGGCATCAATGTGGATTTCACAAGCTTCAAAATCTCCCCTCCCCAACCGCATCCCAAAACCAGCCCAGCTCATCTCCACCTCCCTAACCTGTTTTTCCTCTCACCTCAGGCCACACCCCCATCTCCTATCTACTAACATCATCCCGCCACCTTGACCTGTCCGTCCTCCCTGGACTGACCTATCTTCTCCCCACCCCCCTACCTACACTCACCTTTACTGGCTCCATCCCCGCCTCCTCTCCACCTATCCTCTCCTCTATCCATCCTCTATCCGCCTCCCCCTCTCTCCCTATTTATTTCAGAACCCTCTTCCCCTCCCCCATTTCTGATGAAGGGTTTAGGCCCGAAACGTCAAGTTTTCCTGCTCCTATGATGCTGCTTGGCCTGCTGTGTTCATCCAGCCCCATGCTTGTTATCATGAATGGATAGCAGATGAGCTCCGGCTGAGAAGTTCTACTCTGTTGTCATCTGGATCAGGGTGTCAATTGGTCAGAGTGCATTTATACTGTCTGTGAATAGAATATACTAGGGTAAGTAAAGCAACAGCCTGCAGCTGCTAAAGATCTGAACTAAAAATGGGAAGTGCTAGAGAAACTAAGCTGCTCTGGTGGCATCTGTAGGCGGAGAAACAGTAACCGTTTCAAGTCCAATGTTTGTCTTTCTGCCAGATCTGCTGAGTTTTTCCAGCATTTTCTTTTTCGTTCCTAAACAATGTACCTAATTGTCAGAAAGATGCACTGGAGCATCTTGGTTTAAAAAGCAGTTACTTCAGGTGCATAGGTTTTACTGGTTGATTTTGTGATTTAATCCAATACCTGCTTCTTAAAATATTGTCCAATGAATCAAATCAGATAAATCCATTTTCCACAATGGTAGAAACTGCAAGAAGACACGGAACGGACTCACTCAGAGAACCTATTACTGAAAACACAAGCACTTCTTTGTTTCTTGCATTCATATGTTGATCATAAACATAATTGCAGATTTTCATGGATCTTTGTCATGTTGCCTGGGGACTTGCATTTGTTCAAGTCTATTGTTCATGGGACTCCTTAGCTTTGTTAATAACTTGATACTTTTTGTGTTTAATATGTAGGTAATCTGATGTTGCACCTCTTTCTATGGTATAATTGGTCTTGTTCCCTCAAAGTTCTCTATCATGCTTCATTGAATCAGTGTTGATCTTTGCTGCGGTATTGACGAAGGAGTGAGACTTTGAGGTTAGAGATTGTGATGGAATGCGGCTATTCAACACTTAATATTATATAGTATTTCGTGGATGTCCAATCTGAGTTTTTAGATCTTTCCTCAGCCTCTCTGAGTATCATTGGGGTATTCACACTACAGAATTTAAAAGTTCCCCGTTTGAAAATGAGACTATGTTTTCACAAGGCCTATGCAATGGCTGCTTCTCGCAATACTGCGAATACGCAACACTGTGTGAATGTAACAGGCATCTGCTCCCTCATCAATTGAGGCAAATCCAATGATATATAATTCTATAAAGCAAAGGCTTTCTAGCATACAACTGGAAAATAACTGGAGTATAACTGGAAAACATTATTTGTTGAAGGCGCAAGTATTCATTTGTCGTGCTGGCATGTTTCAGATATGCGAAGAATTGTATACCCTCTGAGAAAAAGAGTCATTTCTATTGCTTAAATTCCAATCACATACCTTAAACAATAATGGAGATTTGATTGCTTATCAGAATACGCAAACAGTGACTCTGGGCTTCAACTGCGCAAACTGAAAACAAAACAAACTGTGGTCAACACAGGTTTTTTTTAGCATCATTCCTTTGCTGCAGTAATCTAAAGTGGAGTAACTTGATTATTTTCCTTAAATTGAGGAACAGCGAACTATTGCTGCCAGGAAAGACAGATTTCCATTTTTACAAAAAGGGCATCAGAAAGACCAGTTAGACGGCAGTGCTATATTTGTGCCACTTTTTAAAATGTTTTGGCTCACACAAATCTGGCATGTGTACTTAAAAAGGCAAAAATTCCAGCTGTCTCTTTAAATGGCAATTGGAAAAATAAGTGAGGCCTCAGCATTGATTTAATCCTTTCTAATCAGAACTGCACTTAAGTTTCAGACAGGCTTCCACTCTCTCCATACTGCCACATACCTTTGGCAGCGAAAATCATTTGTTTCATTGGCATTAATCCACAGAACAACTGCTGAATATTCAAATATTGAGCTTACAGGTTGAAATGCAAAATAGATTCTAAAAGAAAATAAGTTTTCCAGCTACTTTGAGCATGTTTTATTAAGGTTTTCTGCTTCCCTTCCAATTTGTAAGCACTTTTCACTCATGGAGATGATTAATCGTAAAATATAGACAGCTGATGCAGCAGCCACAATTTGTCATCCTGCCCAATATTGAGCTAGATTTTAATTTCTAAACACAATGGGAGAGATGAGATCTAATACTGCATGGAAAACCTGTAACAAAGTGCAAACCTTCATGTGTGACTTTTAACTCATGCATAACATTACCACAACATTTCCAGGTTTCCCAACAAATTACAGGCAGGGAGTGGGACACTGACCTGCATTTACAACTCCAGTGCATAAAAAAGGCAATTTGTTGGTGCTTGGATTGAGGTGCACAACAGGGGGAATTGGCAGAATGAAGTCCAATCATTCAAAATCTGATCAGTGGGATTCTGAAGTGCTTGCCCTGAAGGCCAAGTCCTGAAGGCTGTAACTTCAGAGCGTGACCTCTGACCTTTTGATTACAAATCCCACCCATGTCTCATTTGCATATTGTTAGCTTTACTCTCAGCAGAGCAAACCCATTTTTGTCTTTTTGAAACCCACAACTTTCACCTATGTTATATCTCAATCTCTCCTTTATCACCATTAACATTCCTTTTGTACTTTTTTCTCTGAGCAGTCTCAATATCTGTTCCACTCATTCCCGCTCCCACTCTGTCAGCAACAGGAAAACTACCATTTTCTGGCCCCTTGATCTTCCAAGCTAACATAATTTCTCACTACTGTACTGGTCTCATCCTTTATTGAAAGATCTTCATAGCCATGCATAAAAAAAAACTGAAGAACTGTGGAAGCTGAAAATCTTTTCGGAAGGAGGGTCACTGGACCTGAAATGTTAACTCTGATTTCTCTTCACGGATGCTGCCAGACCTGCTGAGATTTTCCAGCAATTTGTGGTTTTGTTTCAGATTTCCAGCATCCACAGTTATTTCTGCTTTTTACTTTACTCTTCAATCTTGATTACCTTAAAACAGTTTGCTTATAGTTCAGTAATACCCCATAGATTATTATTCTTGGACTTCTGCTTTCTGATTTAGACCCTAACTATTTATATTCCCTTAGTAGAACTGCTTTTCTAGTTTCTAGTTTCAACAGCAAGAATCCGTACTGTAAAGATCGAGGTGAATTTTGAATGCCTGGAAGAATTTTGTCTGTAAGAAGGATTAAAAGGAATTTCTGAAAAGGATTTCTGAAGAAGGGTCCCGACCTGAAATGTCGACATTCCTGCTCCTCTGATGCTGCCTGGGCTGTAGTTTTCCTCCAGCTTCACACTGTATTATCTTTAAAAGGAATGAATCTTCATTACTGACATACATAATGAGATCCAATAACTCTCATATAGTGTACGATAGTTCATGATTTTTAGATGCAACCAAGTTTCCCATTCAGTTTATGGCTTTTGTTAAAGGTACATCGGCAGCCTCTTACGGTTGTTCAGTGACTGGCTTTCATGGTTTAGAAACACAGGGAAAAAAAATGTGTTTTAGGCCATTTTTCACTCAGGGATCTGGCTTGTCCAGTGTTGCAACCAAAGTGGTTTTAACAGGTTTAAATTCCATTACGGAATCTGTTGGAATTTAAAATTAGTTAATAATTCTGGAACTGAGATCTGATCTCAGCAATGGTGGCCATATACCTATCATTGATTGTTGTAAAAACCCTTTAGGGAAGAAAATGTGCTAACATTACCTGTTCTGGCTGACATTAATGGATCCACATTAATGTGATTGTCTCTTAACTGCCCTTTGTAATGGCCGTGAAAGGCACTCACTTCAAAGGCAATTTTGGATTAGTGACTTTTAAATCCATGAAATAATAAATTTTAAGCATATGATCAAGGAGGCGAATAGGATGTTGTTGCTTATTGCAAATGGACTGGAATAGAAAATGTGTTAAAGTTATATTGGGTGTTAGTATATTTGAGACACTTCAGTGACGGTTAACTTGACTAATGCTGAGAATGGGGTTTATTATATAATATTATTTTATTATATTAGAAATTATTTTATTCAAAAATATTGCTTAGGTTGGAACTGTTTCCATTGCAGTTTAGAATAATGATCTTAATGAAACTGTAAAGTCTTGAGGGTTTTGACAGGGTGTATGCTGAAAGGAATTTTCTCTTTGCAGAGACATTAGATGCAAGGAATGGAGCTTACAATTTAGGGGTCTTCCATTGAAATCAGAGATTGGGAGAAATGGCAGTGAATCTTTGGAAATTTCTTTTCCAGACAGTGATGGAAGCATAGTCATTGACTATTTTTAAGGCAGAGGGAGGTAAATAAAGGAGTCAAGGGGTATAGTAGGTCCGTGGGAATGTGGAATTAAAGTGATAATTACATCAGCCATGATTTAATTTAATGGTGAAGCAGGATCAAAGGGGCCAAATGTCTTACATCCACTCCGACTTCATATGTTTATATATAACTTGCTCACATCAACCCATGTTGGTTTGGATGACATCAATCCACTGGTATTTTCTTCAAGGAGTAGAAACAGGTGCAACAATTTGCATAATCTAGTCAATGCATTTGTTGCTTACAATGTGGACTCCTCTACATTGGGGAAATAAAGCATAGACTGGATGGCCACTTTGCAGAACACTTACATTCTGCTTACAAAAAATGATCCTGAGCTTCCAGTTGCCTGCCACTTTAACGCACCACCCTGTTTCCTGGACAATATGTCTGTCTCAGGTTTGCTGTAGTGTTCCACTGAAGCTCAGCGTAAGCTGAAGAACTACACCTCATTTTCAGCTTGGGAACTCTGCAGTATTTAGGACTCAATATCGAGCTCAATAACTCCAGGGCTTGATCTCTCCTATGACCCAGCTCCCACCCCCATGCACCAGGCCTTGTTATCACATAATAAAGACCTAAAGAACTGCAGATATTGTAAATCAGGAACAAAAACAAAGTTGCTGGAAAAGCTCCGTGGGTGAGCAACTTCTGTTTTTGCTTCTGATTTACAGAATTGGCAGTCCCTTCTGTTTTTATGCAAGGTTTGTACATTTGCTTAATCACTGCTTGTCGAACATTTTCACACAAGAGTGTGGTACGTCTATGGAATGAGCTGCCAAGGGAAGGGTTGGAAGCAGGTACAATTACAACATTTAGAAGGCATCTGGATGGGTATATGAATAATTAGGGCTTAGAGGGATATTGACCAAATGCTGGAAAAATGGGACTTGGTCAAATTGGCATGTCTGGTTGATGTGGATGTTTGACCGAAGGGTCCGTTTCCGTGCTGTATTCCTCAGCTTGCCTGTACTGTACCATTGGATCTTCATCTACTGGGTTCTGATAACTCTGTCTGTTTAATACAGTTTCAATTGGAAATTTAGGTTTCCAATTCTCAATTTTACACCACCTTTCCTTGACAACTGACAACTGAGAGGGTCAGTTTCCTTGATATAACAAGGTGTAGAGCTGGATGAACACAGCAGGCCAAGCAGCATCAGAGGAGCAGGAAAGCTGACATATCGGGCCTAGACCCTTCTCCAGCATCTGCAGTTCCGACTATCTTTGCGTCGGTTTCCTTTCCTCGGTTCCCTTTCCGGTTTTCCTTTTCAATTTGTAGATGTCTAAAAAAAATGCAAGCTTTACTTACATATTGCATCATATTATCTAACCATGATCTGACAGTACCTAGTTAATTATATTCACCACTGATGCACTCATCACCACATTGAAACTTGTTACCGTTAGACTGATTGTCAATATCAATTCTTTGTATCATGTGCCAGTTTTGATGTGGAGTTACCAGAATTGGACTGGGATGGACGAAGTCAAAAGTCACACGACACCGAGTTATCGTCCAACAGATGTATTTAAAATCACAATCTTTTGAAGCATTGCTCCTTCTTTACCTGACGAAGGAGCAGCGCTCCAAAAGCTTGTGATTTTAAACAAACCTGTTGGACTGTAACCTGGTGTGTGTGACTTTTGAATGTGTCACTTTGAGAACACTACTTTTGGATTTAGGGGCTTAATTATACAACAAAGTTTGTTCAACACCAGAAGTGCCTATTTACTGCTCCCCACGCATTCTTAGCATTCATTCACCCTCTATCACTACTGCAATCATGTGGCCTTCTTTGGTATTCAAATTTGCTATAAGTGCTTTCAGCCTCATGCCCTCTATCTGTAACTCTTTCTTTATGCCGGGACCTGTGTTCAGTATCTGGGCTATCTCGAAATACTGCAATCATTAAGGCCTCCATCCTTTGTGACCAGTACAATGTCCTATTGTGCCACCAAGGCTCTGAAAATGACTACTTCACCAGGAATGTTTCCAATAATCAAACTCCAGTTTAAGACTAAGAGCCTGTGCACACGCAACGCTTTGACACAATCTAACAACTTGAAGGCAAGTACTGTTCGAGGAATCTCCAAATTGAATTTCTGCAATATATTTTACCCAGCCAGTTAAAAACCATAATATATCCCTCTATGCAACAACTTTCAGACTCTCAGAATGTATCAAAGTCTGGCCATGCCTTGTAGGTATCCAATAGAACATTTTTCTGGTAAATTTCATCATGAAACCTGATAAAAGGGCCAAACCTTCCTTAGTATCCTACTCATGGGCTTTCAGCTCACATGATGTCTTGTTTCTGATTTTGCTCTAGGTAGAAAGCAGGAATGCCAATTACAGCACCATACCCCTCCCTTAACCTCAGGTTTACATATCCACTTCACTCATCCACTGGTACTCAGGGTCAGTCTCAGAACATCAAGGGATATTCAATTATCTTGTCAATTTTCGCTTGTTTTCAGCCATTCTTCACAGAAGCTACTCAGATTATAATCGTCAATTTGAAAAAAAAAGTCTCAATTTCCAGGCTTCACTTTTAGGCAACCATTCTCTGCCCCCATGTTAAACATCTAAATGTCATTTGTGAAGGGGAAGACCAGAATTCAATCTTCACTCACTTTAAGTTGATTCACAAAATGAGGAATTGCAAATGGATCGCTCCTGGCCTTACTCGCCACCCCATATCAGTAAGTGTCTCTGTATATGGATTTTTTTCTAATCAACCTATTCAGTGATGTTATGACTTAGCTTCAGAGTAGGTGGGACTTGAATTCATGCACCTAGCTCAGAGGTAGGGACGCTACCACTGCCACACAGTAGCTCCCTGTTTCTGATTATGGACTGAAATAATGAAAGCCCTCTTCCTGTTTGTTGTTCTGCTTAATTTGTTCAATTAACAACTTTGTCATAGGTCACAAAATATACTGGAAACTTGACCCCTATTTGAAAATATAACTGTCCCAGGAAAAGTCAGACATGGATTGGGCGTGCACTTTGGAAAGTATAAAAGTGCACAGGTCAGGTCTTCCTCAGATCACAAGAAAATCCAGCCTAAATTTCAAAATTACTAAAATTAGCTGTAAAGTGCAAAGGAATACAAGCTTTTTTCCTCCCATTTTACTATCACTCCTCTTCATAGATATCTATAGGCTCTATTCCAAGAAATACAAACATAACTTACAGTATTTCAAAAAGAAACATACTGGTGACAGTTGTGCTGGGAAAACTCCAGTCTGCAATTTATTTACGTTTTTCTATTTAAAAAATGTGTTGATATCCCACTGATTCACACATAGACGATTATCTTTAGCTCACGTTTCCTTGAAGGAAAGCTGTTTCAAGTCAGCTACCATATTCTTTTCTTGCAGGCACCGATGAGTAAATAATTCTCACCAACTATTTTTAATGTGAATGTCGGAAGGCAGGCTAGCCGATGGCCATGAGTAGAGAGATAACAAGGTGTAGAGCTGGATGAACACAGCAGGCCAAGCAGCATCAGAGGAGCAGGAAGGCTGACGTTTCGGGCCTAGACCCTTCTTCAGAAATGAGTAGAGACTTGTTTGCAACACCATCTGTACAGTAAATGGCTTTCTGTTTGAGAAAACCTTTTTGAGAAGGTTTTTGTTCAAACAATTTCTCTGTCTGCAAAAGACCATCGTTACAACAGGGCTAACGTCAGCTTTCACAGGTACTGAAATAATGAGTCATGGAATTGGCATTCTAGTATTACCACCAAGCTGTATTGCACGTGGTGGCACCAGCAATGGTAGGGAGTGTCAGGGCACCTGAGTCCATGTGCACCGGGCCGGCCATGTCCTTGTCTCTCTCTTTCTCTCCTTTTCCAAATTTTTATTTCTCTTTTCATCTTCTGATGTTGTGGCAAAGCTGGAGCATTGTCAAAGGAGTGTCAGCAGCAGTGGTGACGGTATGGGGGACTCCTGGCTTCGGTAGGCTCAGAGACTGGACTTGGAAACTTGATGAGGCATCGACTGCAGCAGAGCTTGGTGCCCAGAACAGGGCTGCAGTAGGCCCACAGCTGTGGGTCGTGGAGGTGAGATCCTGGCACGATTTGGTGATGGGATCCTGGTGCGGAGTGGGGATGAAGCCTGGTGGGGTCTGGAGGTGACACCCAGTAAGATCTAGTGGTGAGGCCTGGTGCAGCCTAGTGGTGAGACCCGGTGCAGTCTCGTTGTGAGGCCTGGTGCAATCTGGAGGTGAGACCCAGTGTAGTCTGGTGGTGAGGCCTGGTACAGTCTGGTGGTGAGGCTTGGTGCAGTCTAGTAGTGAGGCCCAGTGCAGTCTGGTGGTGAGGCCCGGTGCAGTCTGTAGGTGAGGCCCAGAGTAGTCTGGTGGTGAGGCCTGGTGCAGTCTGGAGGTGAGGCCTGGTGCGGTCTGTGGTGAAGCCCAGTGTGGTCTGGAGGTGAGGCCTGGTGCAGTCTGGAGGTGAGGCCTAGTGCAGTCTGGAGGTGAGGTTTGGTGCGGTCTGGTGGTGAGGCCCAGTGTAGTCTGCTTGAGGGACTTTAATGTTGAATTTTTATTTCTTTAATTTCTAATTTATTCCTAAGATCCTGTATCTAGGTACCTTGTACCTAAAATGGCATCGTAAGTGGTGACTTTGCAAACTTTTCACTGCACTCATTGTGAGTACATATGACAATAAACCTAAGATAACAAGGTACAGAGCTGGATGAACACAGCAGGCCAAGCAGCATCAGAGGAGCAGGAAAGCTGATGTTTCGGGTCTGGACACTTCTTCAGAAATGGGGGAGGGGAAGGGGATTCTGAAATAAATAGAGCGACAGGGGGAGGCAGATGGAAGATGGATAAAGGAGCAGACAGGTGGAGAGGAGAAGGACGGGTCAAGAAGGCAGGGATGGAGCCAGTAAAGGTGAGTGTAGATGGGTAGTTAGGATGAAGGTTGGTCAGTCAAGGGAAGGTGGACAGGTCAAGGAGGCGGGGATGAGGCTGGGGGTTGAGGTGGGAGGAGTGGATAGGTGGGAGAAAAGAAAGGTCTGAAGAAGGGCCCAGACCTGAAACATAAGCTTTCCCGCTCCTCTGATGCTGCGTGGCCTGCTGTGTTCATCCAGCTCTACACCTTGTTATCTCAGATTCTCCAGCATCTGCAGTTCCTATTATCTCTGACAATAAACCTAATTCTAATTTTAATTCTAATTCTAAAATTACACCTCAATGACAGAGCTAACGCTTTCCTAAATCCTGATGGTAGTTTTGTTAAACGATATAGGAAAGTGGCCTGCCTTGTGAATGTGCCATCACTATCCAGTCACAAATTCCATATGTCACTGGCATTTGCATTGACATCCAATACCTTTAATATCATCAGCAATTTCTCATTGCAAGTGGAATTGCTCACAGAAATCAGAGCTCCTGAGAGTCTTTGTGATCATATGTGCCATGTTTTATATTTTAACTTGCAATCATTTAGAGCAAATCTTGTAGCATACCTGGCCCTGAACCAAAACCCCAAATATATTTTGCTTTGGATTCAAGTCCCATTTTAGCACTTGATGGCCAAGGAAGATGTGTTCAAAATGTGACCAAAAAAATTGATTATTAACTTGTAAATGCTCTCTATGTATGTCAAAGGCAGGCAATAATAGTGGGAGAGGTTTTTGGGCAGCCGTGTGATGGAGAGGAGTTTGGAGCTTCTGCCAACACTGTCCATATAACATTTCTGCTTTCAAACAACTCGAATCCTTGAGGGTTGGTTGGCTTGCTTGGCTGGATGGCCAGTGTGGATCAGGTGGTGCTAACGACATTGTATTTGAGACCCATTCAGCCCGGGATGGATTTAGTACCTGTTTTCTCATCCTGACCCATTGTCCAGATAGTGGCAAGATGGATTGGACTGCCTTTGAAGGACAAATCAAGAGAAAAGAAGTCATTTTACTCTCCTTATGCTGAAGGAAGGCAATAAGCATTAGAGTCTTGTTGTCATGCAAGATGATGATAAACAGAAATATGGTGATGAGGAATGTGGTGATTGAGAGGCGAATATTAATGATTACTTCAACAGTATGAGCTGACTACATCGAAAGCAAATATGGCTTCAAAAGGCAAAGCTATGAAGGATAAATAAAGAGTGCTATATAAAAACTGTACACGACTTTGAATGCCCACACTTGTAATTTATCCAATTTTCGTCATGATCCAAACTGGATTTGATAGAGATCCTGGAGAATGTGCAATCAAGAATGACAACCAAAAAACAAATTATTTAAGGACTCTTAATTATCTGGATAGATTCTCTCAGCTAGGGCTAATTAATACAATAAAAGTGAAATGAAAGGATTTAATAGGTGTTTTAAAATTGATCAAGAGACCGCAATCAGTCAGATTTGACAGGCTGTTTGAAATGTATAGGGGTGGTGAGACTAGATTGTACACAGTCAGAAGTCACACGACACCAGGTTATAGTCCAACAGCTGTATTTGAAATCACAAGCTTTCGGAGAGCTGCTCCTTCATCAGGTGACGTCCACATCATAGATTGTGCACAAAAGATACACAGAATTGTGCTTGGTACAGGAAGTACACTTTTCACAGTGTGTCATTTCCTCTGGAACTGAGTACATCATGGGTATGAATTTGTCGCTGAACTTGAAGGATAGTGAGGGAGGAGGAATATTCTTAGGTATAGAGCATAGTTTTCAAGTAGTGTGATTATGAGAATTTTCAGTGGACATATCCTTTTGTAGGTTGCTTGATTGTTTGGAAAGTGGGGGGAAATTTCACAGTGTGTCTGTCTTTTTTGTCTCTATCAAGAGATAATCTCAATAGGAAGTGGGTTCATAGAGTAAATAGGAGGACAATGCTTGGTTGGGGCTACCTAAATGGGCCAAATTCTCTCACCTTTCTCTTTTCACACACGTTCATATAAAATGTCCTTCAATTGCTGACATGTGGATGGGCTGGGAAATGCAGCCCGCTTATGCGATAAATATTCATCGAACAAAAATGCAAGTATAATGCTTATATTTTGGTCCTAGTGATTTAGAGACCTAGGCTAATAACCCAGAATGGGTGAGTTTGATTCCATCATATGAAAGAAAGGGAAACCAAGATGCTGATTTTGTTAAAAACTGGAAGGTAACCCCAACTGGTTTATTAATATGCTTTAAGGAAGGAGATGTGCCACTCTTACCTGGTCTGGCCAATATGTGGCTCCAGTCCCACAACAATGTGGTTGACCCTTAACTTGAAGCCCGAAGGGGCCTAGCAAGGCACTCCGTTATAACAAAAGGTGATGATATTGCCAGAAGAGGTGTCATCATTACCTTCTCAAAGGTCACTCACGATCAGCATTAACAACAAAGTCTGTAACACTGGCATCTGTGTAAATCTGCCATCCCCACCTGGTCTGGCCTACCTATGACTCTCGACACACAGCAATGTTGTTGCCTCTCAACTGCCCCCTGAAATGGCCCAACAAGCCACCTCATTACGAAGTCTCAACAAAGAAATGGTTCCAGACAGACCATGTGGCATGGACCTAGGCGCCGGAAAAGACAACGGTGAAAACAGCCCTGTTGACCCCTGCAAAGTCCTCTTCACGAACATCTGGGAGATAGTGCCAAAATTGGGAGAGCTGTCTCACTGACTCGTCATGCAACAGCCTGACATAGTCATACTCACAGAATCATACCATACAAACAATATTCCTGGATATGTCCTGTCTCATCCGCAGTATAAACCCAGCAGAGGTGGCAGCACAATGGTATACTAGGGGAAGGACTTACCCTGGGAGTCCTAAACATTGACTCTGGACCTCACGAAATCTCATTACATCAAATTAAACATGGGCAAGGAAACCTCTTGCTCATTACTATGTACTGTCCGCCCTTAGCTGATGAATCATATTCCTCCATGTTGAGCAACAGTTTTTTTAATATGTAATGTTGATAAGGATACCCACACAAGTCTAAGTTATGCATGTTATTTTTAGGGTATGTGGAACATGCTCCTTATTCTAGTCCTATGTGGAACCACACCTTCACCTCTTTTTCTGGTACACTGACTCTGTCGACTGCACTGATGCTGTTTCTTACTCTTGCCAAGAATTTTAAAAACTTCTTCAACTTTGCTTTCAGTTTGTACAGTTGTTTCACTTTCACATAGTTCACTTTTGACACTTTGCTTCCTTTCTGTCCCCAGCACTGAGGATAGCCTGTCTACTGAGAGTCACTACAACTCATGGGTTCCCGCAGTTATCTTGTTTATACTTCCTCACACCCTGCTACCTGAAAGGGCTCTTCTCTAATCTCCCAGTTTAGCCATCTCCGTAGCATCTGCTCTGATAATGCAATTTTCCATAATTGCACTTCTGATGTGTCTTCCTTCAAGCAAAAATTAATAACACCTCACCCACCCTCCCTACCACCCCCCAGTATCCCAGCTACACACACCTGACGACCACCAGTCCCACTGCCTGACTTGGACGTTAAATGTGTCTAACCTGTTTCTAAATTTCTGCTTTTATCCCTTCCTCCCATAACCTTGTCCTCCCTTTCCACCTTATCAGCCTCCTGGATCATGCTCCACCATTTCTACCACTTCTATGATGTGCCACCCCAAACATATGTCCCTGTTCCATCTCCTGTCAGCCTTCCAAAGGGACCGATCCCTCTGTGACACTCTATTCCACTCAATCGCTCTCAGGCTGCCTTGTTCCCTTCTCCCAGCATAATCCGAATCAACCACAAAAGTTATTACCAACATCACTTTTATCACCTCTCTCTTCAGTACTCAAGGTCCCAAGCATTCCTTCCAGGGGAAGCAAGTTATTTGTATTTCTTTCAATTTGTATTTGTATTTCTTTCTACTTGTATTTGTTTCAGTTTGGTAAATTATACTCACTGCTCACAATGTGGTCTTCTGTACTTTGAAGAAGTTACATGTAGACTGAGCGGTTGCTTTGCAGAACACGGATATTCAGTCTATGAACTTGACCTCAAGTTTGCAGTACTTCCTGTTTTAATTGGCTATTTTCCTTTCATAATCATAGTCCTGTCCTCAGATGGTTCTGGTGAAGCCTAATACAAGTTCAAGGAACAACTTATCTTCTGATTAGTCACTTTGCAGCCTTCTTACAGAACAATGAGTTGAGCAATTTTCATCAACAGCTCGGTCCCCCATTTTTATCTTGCTTTTTGCAAGGTCCTGGTCTGATTCTTTTTTAAAAAGTTTTTACTTTTAAACAAAGCAGTTTCAGTTCTACCTTCACACTCAGCCTGGACAAATACTTTGTTTATTCTTGGCAATTGTTGTCAATATTTTTGCCTATGATCCATGACATCTTTGTCGTTTAATTGTTCCTGCCCTCTAAAAAGTCCCAGATTTCCCTTTTTTCCTCACCTCCCTCCTTACAATGGCTTAAACCCCTCATATTTCTACCTTCCTTCAGTGATGAAGAAGAGTCATACTCAACTTGAAATCTTAACTTTCTCCACAGATACTGAGTGCTTCCAACACTTTCGAGTTTCTTTTATTATGGAATAACAGTCCTATTGCATAACGGCAGCAAAAAATCTAGAATCCCTACAGTGTGGCCCATTGAGTCCACACCAACCTTCCAACATTCAACCAACACAGACCCACTCCCCTACTATATCCCTGTAATACTGCATTTCTGATAGCTAATCCACCTAAGCTACACATTCCTGGATGCTATGGGAAATTTAGCATGGCCAATCCACCCAACCTGCACATCTTTGGATAATGGGAAGAAACCAGAGCACTCAGAGGAAATCCACGCAGACACATGAAGAACTTGCAAACTCCACACAGACAAGTCACCCAAGTGTGGAATTGAACCTAAGTCCCTGGCACTGTGAGACAGCAGTGCTAGCCACTGAACCACCATACCACCCTTGATTCCACCCTTTCTTGCATTCCTTCCCAATTTCAAGTTTTCCAATTTGATCTTCTTTGCTACTCATCACACCTAAATGGTACCAGATGTTATCAAACTAGAAATATGCTTCGGCTCACAGTTCTTATCGGGATGGAGCTGAAGAATCAATGGATCCTGTGAACCCCGAGGGGCAAGACTCAACTTTGGAAGGGATTGACAAAAGTAGTGATGGGTGAAGTGTCTGTTACACAGCTCACTCACCATTGTTAAACTCAGTAATAAAAGGAAATTTGCAAGTATATAATCAGTAGCCAATGTGGAATAGCTGTGTTTCTTGAGTTTTAACCCCCAGCACGTGTCATGTTATAAAGTCTCACACACACATATACATGGTATCACAAGAGTTAAAGAATTATTTTAGCAATCTGAAAAGAACACAAATGCATTTTTAAAAATAATGTGCAAACACTATTTATTTTCTGACTGCTTTCTTGGTAGCTTGAATAAATATGCTTGTATTTTGTAACCTTGGACCTGTTATATTATAGGTATCAGGCATATAAATATACATTCCAGTTTATATGGTGCAAGAGTTCACTTACAGGAATGGTCCTTGTCATTATGCATAAGGAAAATATTTGAATTATACCCCCAAAAGTGTCAACAGTTTTAACAAACATGATTAGCAGAAAATAGATCAAATTTTCATATAACTTTTATATGAAGACAATAAATCCGAGCTCTCCAAAAACACAATTATTGCACAGGTCACACCAGGCATATATTTCCACTGCCCTCTTTCATGGTACTAATACAATCTCTGTTGCTATGGTGACAGCTTTAAGCTATTGTAAATAGCTGTTGCTATAATCTCGCTGCCTCCCTGTTGGATGCACTCAGCTTTAATGTTATTACTGCTACAGCACAGAATCTTACGTGACATAGTTTGACTATTTGTTTAAATAATCTTAATACCATCCTTCAATGAAGTCATCCCAGAATTATTTTGTAAAGGTTTTTTCTTCTCAAAGATTTTATATCTTAAACAGGAATATTTTATTATCATAATATGAATGTATAGCAAATATAAATTTTACGTTATGTCACAAAATTACATGAACTATTACACTATATTTTTGTTATAGAACACAAGTACCTGGAAAACTCACCAAACCACCTTGCAGATGATTACATGTATGTAGTCGGCTTTGGTTAGTTTTCACACCTTGGTTAGAGTGTCACCTTACATCTTTGGAAAGAGGATTATTTTATATCAATGTTTGTACATGTGCCTTCATCAGCACTTGGACATAATCACATCAAAGCATTCAGAATGAAATAAGAAAGCATCAAGGCAATAGCAGAATATAATTAGCTTAATGGATTTTCATTTCTAGAGGTCATTGGAATGGAATTAATTTCTGTTGTTTTATTGTAGGCATCCCACAGCATATATTGGGTCACGAATACTTCTTTCTTGGAAACAGCAGTCGGTTGTAATGAAAATAGACCTCTATTAAACTGAGTCAGCATGTTAAATATTGTCCTGCTCCTGTACTGCTTAAAGAATTTCATATCCTTATTGTGCCCCAAATGCAGTTTGTTTTAGTGTTCTCTTTAGTGTATAAAAAGCACAATGTTTAACATGTCCGAACTGAATCTGATCATTGGGAATTCTTTGGCAAAGCTTTTCTTTTGTCAGGTTAATTTTCACTAGACAAGAAGTGTTAAAATGAAAACAAACTTAACAGAATTTTATATTGATTTCAACAATCACATCCAGAAAAACACATGTTTAACATTTATAGAATAAATGGAATATCACACCAGGTGAGGATGTATTCCTAGCTATTGCAACACACCATGAACTAATGTCTTACTGGGCTGGCATTTAAATCCATTCTAGAATAGAGTGAACAATGGAGGCCATGAAGTGATATTTCATGCATTTGGAATATTTTTTTCCCATTTCTTCCTTGAAATAAAATACTAACAATATCTAGGTCTATATTTTCATCCATTCACTAATGTCAGTAAAAGATTATACATAGATATGAAGCAAAGAATGACTCTTAATATCCACAAACATATTTTGCTAAAATTAGGAAGTAGTGGAAAATAAATAATCTTGCAAATGAATATGATTGTAATGAAGATCAGGTCCTGATTATGAACATTGTACATAGATAATGACGTAGAGATCTTCCGTGCTGATGCACAATGACTTTGAGATTGTTCTGCCTGAGATCTGGGAATACAAATCTCCCAGACAGTCAGCAAGATCTCTGGGTAATTTTTGTTTCAATTCCTCTTTCTTTGCCAAATCTTTTCGTATTGTTAAATCAAGATACCCTTATGGATTGACTCTGTCTGGTAGCTCTATAGGTGTTATCTTCAAGGACATGATGTTACGGAGAAGATGATGGCTGACCAGAATTCAGCATGTCTCAGGTAATGGGTAGAGCGCATGTCCTTCAGATCAATCTGTTGTTGTAATGTAGACCAACACGTGCTCTTCATTTGATTTGGGTACATCTGTATTATTTTCAGTTTATCAGCATTTGGAAGTAGACCATTCATGCATATTGTAAGATTGTGCTTGAGGTAGCAAGTTTAAACTCAATGCATTTAGAAAGAGGAAGCTGGTCATTGGACTTTACTGTATCAAGGTTGTTTTGTGCTGGGATCCTCCTTCACATTCTAGTTTGTACCAATCATAGACTGATATCACCAGGTTAGATGCATTGGCCATATTAAATTGCCATAGTGTCCAGGGATGTGCAGGCTAGGTGGATTAGCCATGGAAAATGCAGGGCTATAGGGATAGACTAGGGAGGGTAGGTTTGGGGTGGGCTGCTCTTCAGAGGGTCAGTGGTGACCTGATGGGCCAAATGGCCTGCTTCCACGTTATGAGTATTGCTTGCTGGTTTCTAGCAAACGTATTCAAACTGCTATAAATTAATTTTTGAGAAGTGAGTTAAGCTTATGTGCCAATTTAGATTAAATGGCAAAGCTAGCACCTGAACATCATGGCTGGCACTCAAAGTTGTCAATCCAGTAGAATGTGCAGCTTGCCATTATGTCTCATGTTGGGACTCCTCGATAAACCTTTGTCTCACTTGCAGTGGTGGCATCAGTATTGCACCTACCATATGATCTGGCTATAAGGCTGCATCATTCTCTGGTCTTGTGTTTCTGTCTAGAAAAATGTTCAGACATTTCATAGTTAATAGATCTTGGAGTTTGAGCTTTCTTCATGTTTTGACTATCGTGATTGAGTGGTAAACTGGCAGGTGCAGGGAGAGTGCTTAGACTTCCTTTCCTTTTGTTTACTATGCATTGCATGTGGATGTTATTGGCTGTGCCAGCATTTATTATCCATTGCTAGTTGATGTTAAAATGATGGTGGTGAGCTGTCTTCTTGGACCTCTTGAAGTCTTTACCCAAGAGCTAACAGTGTACAACAAGGCCATTGAATCACTTCCAAAGCATTGTGTTCAGGATGAACTTGCTTATAATCCGTCTCAGGCCAAAGTCACTAAGATACTGAGTTGGTATGTTTCTGGGAGCCAAAGGCAATCTATCTAAAGGATTCAAGTATGGAGTAGCTCATGTGATTAGAAAATTCATTATCCAATTCTGTTTCATTGGAACCAGTGTATTTTGCCCCAAGACTACAAGGATGCTTCCATAACTAGCTTATATAAACAGAGAGGAAGCAAGTCCATCTGGAATTTCACTTCTGTCCACAGTGGGAAAATTTATTGCCAATGTTATTCTCTATGGGGTTGGTCCTTGTCTGACCGGCTATGTCCGCTCAGAAACACAATATGTTTTTTGCATTGGACAACAAAAGTCAATATGATCTTTGTGGAATGTCAAATTCAAGAACAGTCATATGAACAAAAACAAGAAACTCCATATAATGTTTGTTGACCAGACCAGGGAGTTTCACACAGCAAACCATGAAGGGTAATGGAAGGTGCTGTACAAGTACAGTTGTCCTGAAAAGATGATAGGGATGATCTCCTTGTTTTGTGATGGCCAACATGATGGAGAATGGTGCCTTAACAGATGACTATCCTATCAGCAAATGTACCAAGCAAGGATCAATAATGGCTCCAGTTTGCAATCTACTTTCTGGCCACATTCCTGGAGGCAGTCAAAGATTTTGACACAGGATTGCATCTTCAGTTCAGGATGACAACATTTTCAATTTGCAAAGGCTCAAGCCTTGCACAGAGATCATGGAACAACTATCACTAGGAAACACATGATTGCTGACACGTGTTCTCTCACAGCACATGCCCTGGTTTGCCTTGCACTTACAATAAGACTGTCCAAGCTACCCCTGAGAACAAACCTCAAGAGTTCATGGTCACAATAAACCATACCCTACCCCACATCAGCTCAGTTCTGATATCTTGAGAGCATCCGCTTTAACAAGACTACATTGGATATTGAAATCATCCATTACCAGGTAAAAGCAAGCTCAGCATATAGCAGCCTCACCACATGCTTAGGAGACTGGGCATGAGTTTGTCTCAAACCAGAAGTCAAAGTCTACTAAACAATGGTTTTCACATCACTCCTCCATGGCAGTGAGACATGGGCAAACTAGAGAGTTGTCCATGGTGTCACATAGAAATGACCAAATACATACCATCTTCTTTGCTTAAGCTTTATCTGTGACATCAAGTAGTAGAACAAATCTCTAACATCAAAGTTCTTGAAAAATGCTAGCTTTCTTGACATTGGGAGAAGGCTTATTGAAGCTCAGCTTTGCTGAACAGGCTGTGCAGTTTGTATGGAGGATTCTCGCATATCAAAGGCAGTATTATACACTCAGCTGAGCAGAGGAACCTAAGCCATAAGGTTTCTGTAAGTTAGTTATGAAAGCCACTCTGAATATGTGTCTTAGGGACAGTACCTTGGACTCTACTACATGGCAAAACAACCCTGGACAGATCCAAATGGAGAACTTTCTGTTGACCAGCAATCTCAACATTTGGGGAGAATGGATTCAGTTCCCCACAGGATAAACCGCAAATCCCATGTCTTTGCCAACACCTCTAACAATGACCTTATAAATAATATTAGCAATCAGATTTGCAAATCAAGATTTGGTTTGACATCGTAAGAGGTTATATCAGCCTAAATAGTGAACAACTGGTCTTTTTGCTGAGTGCTCATCTGATTAAACAACAGGGGAATGCATCATCTGTGGAGGAAAAGAGGATGAATAAAGCTATATTAGGCCTTTTCTCCCACCATTCAGTTGCGTTACATGTTTGGTCTTTGCGCATTAAATACAGTTACGTTGAATCTTTACTGCCATTCAATTAGATTCCAGCCAATCTGAATATCAACTTGTTTCACCTGCCTTGCCTCCAGTCCCCTTAATATATTTATCCAGCAGAAAAATCTGTGCAATGCTTACATATTGAAGATTTCTCCCCAAAGTCTGGAAAGGGACTACTTACTAAGAAAGCTCTTTACCGTTAAGATAGAACTGTGTTTAACCATGAGCTAAAACAAATTAGGAAATTACTTTGTTCTCCTTTGCAAAGTCTTTTACAGACAAATCTTTTACAGACCGCCTAATTGGAGTTTGCAGTTGCTTCATAAATTTGATATTTGAATAAATCTGTTGCAAACATAAGTCACATTTTGATCTGAATGTGCACCACTTTTATATGTCTTTTAGAGTCGTAGATGGCACAAAAGTAGGCTATTTGGTCCATCAGCTCCATTACAGGCTGTCTCTGGAGCAATGCAATTAATCCCTTTTCCCTGCTCAATTTCCAGAACTCAGCAAATTTACTTCCTTCCAGTGTTCATTGGATTTCCTCTTTTGGGAATGTTATGGGGATCAAATTTGACAAATTTTTCTATGTTTTCTTGTAGTTCAAATGGTTTAATTATTATATGACCATTTACAGTTTCTTTTCTTATTTATGGATAAGGATTTACATCAAGATGGTAATCAAAATGGTATCTGAGATCCTATGTTATTTTGGGGGGCAAAAATCAATAACTTCTGGAATGGGCCACTGGGGTGAGGGCGGTTGCAAGATGAACTGCAAGGCTGCCAGAATAACTGAAAAAAATTAATAACATTTCATATTACCTACATGGCTGGAAAATGCATTCAAGTTTGCATTTTGAAGGCTGGCATGAAATTGGGGTACAAAATATTTGTAACTGAAAGATTTTGAAAGAAAAGAACTTTGCCATGTCGTGTTTTAATGCTTAGATTTGGTGCAGGGAGTGACACAAAATGAAGTCAAGAAACAATGAATGGATGATGAAATAGCTTGATGAAACTGACTCCTAATTAATTCATTCACTCAAGGAGTAGGTGGGCCAGCATTTATTGCCCATTCCTAGTTGTCCTTGAGAAGGTGGTGTTGAGTTCTTCCTTGAATGCTTGTTATAGACACACCCAGAATATCATTAGGGAGAGAGTACCAGGATTTTGACCCAGTGACACAGATAGAACTACAATATATTTCCAAGTGTAGATGGTGACTGGCTTGGCAGAATATATTGCAGGTGATGCTGTTCCCATGCATCCACTGCCCTTGTCCCGTTAAGGTTATTCTAGAAAATGATACTTGGCAATTTTCTTGGTCTTTCAACATGAGAATCCCAAATAATCCGCCAGCTAAGTAAGTAATCATGTTTATTTTGAAGAAAGCTACATGTGGAAAGACATAACTTAGAGTTTGGAAAATGTCAGAAACGATTACAGCAAAACTGAAGCAAAATGTCAACTGACCAAACAGCACATGAGAGTCCAATTTTTACCTTTCTTTCATCTATCTTGCAGGTTTCTGCTTAAAATTCAGGATTATTATTTTGTATTTTGAAAATTCATCAGCACAAAAAAGTCAAAAATTTGATAGTGAAGTGTGAATTAGCTGTTTCTTTTGCTGTATGTGCTAAAATTATTGGCAGGGTATTGAAAAAGTTGAGCAAAAAAGGCATATGTATTGTGCCATCAGATTTTTATTATGGTAATGATTATCATCAGCAAGGTAACGTAAAACCAACAGAAACGTGCCAATGATTAACAAATACATCAGAGTTTAAACTAATTCTTTTGTATTTACTCATTAGACATGGACATCGCTGGCTGGCCAGCATTTATTACCTGTCCCTAGTCGCTCTTGAGAAGGTGGTGGCGAGCTGCCTTCTTGAACCGCTGCAGTCAATACACCATACTACACAATGCCCTTAGGGAGGGAATTCCAGGATTTGGATCTAGCAACAGGATGGTGAGTGTCTTGGAGGGGAACTTGAAGGTGTTGGTGTTCCCATATATCTGCAGCTGTTGTCTTGCTAGATGCAAGTGATCGTGGGTTTGGAAGACGCTGTCTGAGGATCTTTGGTGAATTTCTGTAGTGCCTCTTGTAGATGGTACACATTGCTGCTTCTGAGCATCAGCAGGGGAGGGAGGGGATGCTTGTGGATGTACTACTAATCAAGTGGGCTGCTTTATCCTGGATAGTGTCAAGCTTCTTGAGTGTTGTTGGAGCTGCACTCATCCAGGCATGATGAACTGGCAGAAAATTGAACTGAGTGCAAATTGAGGCAAATAAATGTGATCTCATAGCGATTGAGGAGATATGGTCACAAGGAGATCAGAACTGAGACCTTAACATGTAGGAATATTTGGCATTTCAGAAAGACAGCAGGGAAGGAAACGGTGATGGGGTAGCAGGATTAATAAGGGATTAAATGAAGACAGTTGTGAAAGATGATCTACGCTGAGGTGATGCAGAGTCCATTTGGTGAAGACAGAAAAGGAAATAAGACATTGGTAGGAGTAGCGTAGACACAGAAACAGTAGTCACACTATAGGAAAGGGTGTACATCAGCAAATAGTAGGAGCATGTAAAGAGAACAAAGCAATAATTTGGGGTGAATTTAATCTTCTTGTTGATTGCGTTAATCAAATTGGAAAGGGTAGCAATGACAACAAATTCATAGAGTGCATTAGGAATCGTTCCCTAAAGCAATATGTCATGGTGCCAACCAGGGAATGGGCTATCCTGGATATGGTGATGAGTAATGAAGAAGGTTTAATGAAATACTTCAGAGTAAAAGATAACCTAGGAAAAAATGATCATAACATGACACAATTTAATTTTCTATTTAGAAGTGAGAAACTTGGGTCAGAAACAACTGTGTTTAAATGAAATAAAGGGAATTATAATTAAATGAGGATAGAGTTAATTGAAGTGGCCTAGGCAGATAGACTTGTAGGAAAGACAGTAAGCAAGCAGTGGCAGACATTTAAGGAGATAATTCATGACTCTCAGTGAAAAAAAAATCCCAGGAAAGAAGAAATATTCTAAGAGAGGGATAAGCCAACCATGGCAAACCAAGGTGTAGTGATTGTAACAAGGTCAGCCAGTTGGACTCCTTAGAATATCAGAGATAAAAGGTACTGCAGATGCTGGAGAATCCGAGATAACAAGCATGTGGCTGGATGAACACAGCAGGTCAAGCAGCATCATAGGAGCAGGAAAACTTGACATTTTGGGCCCGAAATGTCAAGTTTTCCTGCTCCTATGATGCTGCTTAACCTGCTGTGTTCATTCAGCCCCATGCTTGTTATCCTTAGAATACCAGTTCCTTGATTGGGGCTGTTTTATCTGGTCCAATCAGGGAGATCTGGCTGACAGATAAAGACAAGTGTGTGAGACATCCTGAACTCTGAGAACTGGTTCTGAATGAGCTAGACCAGTGTCAAGGACTTTCCATGTGTAAATAAAGGGTGACTTGGTGATGGGGTACCGGCCTGTGCAGAGTTATTTCACAAGGAAGTTAAATAGAGTATAAAGTTGAAAGGAAAAGGGTGTAAAGAGGCAAAAGTCAGTGATAGCCCTGAAGACTGGAATAAATTCAGAATCCAGCAAAGGATGACTAAAAAGATAAAGAAGAGAGAGAAAATGAACTACAAGGGCAAACATCTGAGGGGTATAAAAGCTGGACATGACAGCTTCTTTATACAAATAAAAGGAAGAGAGAGGTCAAAGTAAACATAGGGATCTTAGAAAATGAATATAGGGAAACAAATTTGGGGAACAAGGAAACGGGAGAGGAGTTTAACAGATATTTTGCATCAGTCTTTACAATGCTAGAAGCTTTGAACACCTCGATAATACAAAAGAATATGGGGGAGGAATTGAATACCATCACTATCACTAAAGTATTATTAGACAAACTAAATGGGCTGAAGACAGACAAGTCCCTTGGCTCTTCTGGCTTGTATCCTGGAATCCTGAAAGAAATATCTACAGTGATAGTGGGTGCATTATTTACAATTCTCCAAAACTCAGTGGATTGAAAAGTCGCCAATGTGAAACCCCTATACAAAAATAGAGGGAGACAAAAGGCAGGTTACCCTGGGCTGATAATCCTAACATCTATAGCTAGAATCAATAATTAAGGAAGTAATAGCAGAACATTTGGAAAATCATAACCTAATCAATCAGAGTCAGCATGTCTTCATGAAAGGGAAATCGTGCCTGACTAATTTATTAGAGATTTTCAAGGAAGTCTCAACTAGAGTGGATAGAGAGGAACCCATAGATGTGTTGTATTTGGACTCCCATAAAGCAGTCTACAAGGCAGCTCACAAAAGGTTTACTCATACAATAAGAGCCCATGGTGTTCGAGGTACTTTATTGGCATGGATAGAAAATTGTCTAAAGGGCAGGAAACAGTGAGTAAGAATAAGAAGTATCAGAGATGGGTTTAGGCCCGAAACGTCAAGTTTTCCTGCTCCTATGATGCTGCTTGACCTGCTGTGTTCATCCAGCCCCATGCTTGTTATCTAGTAAGAATAAGAAGTTCTTTTTCAGGTGGCAACCTGTAACCAGTTGGGTTCCACAAGGATCAGTGCTGTTTACAATATTTATGAAAGATTTGGAGGTAGGAATCAAATATACTGTAGGCAGATTTGCAGATGACACAAAAAATGGTGGAAAGGCAAATTGCGAGAATGATGCAAACAATTTTTAAACAGATATTGCTAAGTTAGGTAAGTGGCCAAAAAGTTGGAAATGGAACATGATGTGGGGAAATGTCAATTTGTTCATTTTGGAAGGGAGACAAAGAACAGAGTATTATTTAAATAAGGAGAAGCTGCAGAAAGTTGTAACACAAAGAGACTTTGTGCATGAAACACAGAAAGCACGCACACAGGTGTAGCAGATAATAGGAAGTCGAATGGAAAGTTGGCCTTTATCTCAAGGGAGTTGGAGTGTAAGAGTAGGGAAGACTACTGCATTAGTACAAGGTGCTAGTGAGATCACATCTAGAGTATTGTGAGTAATTTTCGTCCCCATATTGAAAAAAAAATTACTTCATTGGAGGCAGTTCAGAGAAGCTTCACTAGGATGATCCCTAGTATGGAGAGATTGTTTTATGAGCAAAGGCTAAACAGATTGGGTCTCTATCATTGGTGTTTGTAAGAATGAGAGGTGATCTCATTCTTACATACCGGATTTTTAAAGGGCTTGACAGGATAAATGCTGAGAGATTTCCCCTAGTGGGAGTGTCATGGACCAGAAGGCATAGTCCTAGAATTAAAAGGCACCAATTTAAACACTGAGATGAAGAGGAATTTCTTCTCTCAGTGTGTTGTGAGGCTTTAGAACTCCTTGCCACAGAGGTCTGTCAGGGCAGGTCGATATTTAAGGCTGAGATAGATAGATTCTTGTTGATTAAGGGAATCAAAGGTTACATGGAAAGGGCAGGAAAGTGGACATATGGAATGTTAGACCAGCCGTGATCTTATTGACTGGTGGGGCGGGGTTGATGGACTGAATGGCCTACTCCTGTTCCTATTCCTTATGGTCTTATGGCCTTATTTTTGTGCATTTCTGTACAGTAGCCTTATTTGCAGCAAGCCCTTGTTTTCTCGGTTTTCCACTTTGCTTTCTACTTTTGTATTTTCAATTTTCATCTATATTTCCCTCAATCTTCTCTCCCCTCACAGGCTCCCATCCCACTGCCACTCTCGTTTAAAGCTTCCCCCACAGTACCTAGTGGAACTGAAACTTACAGCTCTAAGCATGCAAAGCCAGTTGGTGATGTAGAGAGCTTAGTGATCTCACAACCAAAGGTTCAGCGTTAAGCTCTTGAGCCGCATCCAATCATGAACGGTGCTGAACAATTCAACAACGAACTGAAGGAGGAGGCTTCACAAATATCTGCAAACTCAGTCGTGGTAGAGCCCAGGATGTCAGTGCAGAAAGTTAAGGTGGAAGCATTTGCATCCATCTTTAGTGAGAAGTGACAAGTAGATGATTCATCTCAACCTGGTCCTGAGGTCCCCACCATCACAAATGCCAGTCATTACTTAATTCAATTCACTCTGTGTGAATCCGTCCATGAAAGCATGACATTCTACTCCATTGTTTCACTTTTACGGCACTGCAGATGTCTTTTTTATTGATTCATTGCTTGTGGGTATCGCTGGCAAGGTAAATATTTGTTGCCCATTCTGAATTTCCCTTGAATTGCCAGACCATTTCAGAAGGCACTTAAAAGTCAACCACATTGCTGTGAATTGTCTCTAAATTATCGTCACCTTCTTTTTACTGCTTGGTAGCCTGGTGCTATAGCAGTCCTTTCTGAATTTTTTTTTTGCCAAGGACACCTTTTGTTTTCTCCCTGTTGAGAGTCATAGTTTCAAAATATCTCTTTGGGTGTTCAGATGGTCCACCTTTAATTGGCTGTCCTCAGCCAGCGTTTATCACAGCCAAAATAAAATGGCTGCAACTGTTTCTTTCTTACGCAAACCTCAGTCAATAATGCTGGAATTCCTTCTCATGTACTTCATCTTCTGTGCTGTTCAGCAATACAGCCGCTTTTAAGTGTTCACCGCCCTTGAGGGTTCAATGGACAATTCTAGAATCCTTGAATTGTTGAAGCAATCTTTGTGACAAGGGTGCTGAAGATAACAGGGTCTGATTGATTGTCTCTTTTCGTCTGCAAATGAATTCCAAAGAGATGTCATGTGGCCTCTGAGAGCCATTTTCTAATACTCTTTGTATCTGTTTAAAGTTGGATTAACTTTACAAAATATATACTATCAAAACTACATGCTCGTGGCATCTGTATGTTGCATTCTTCTGTATGGCATGCAAGTAATTTTGTCTTGTAGCATCAACAATTTGACAATTCATGTTTAGGTATACCTGGTGCTACTCCTAACCCAACCCCAAGTACCCTATGTTGAATCAGGTTTGATCTCCCATGTTGATGGTAATGGTGGAATAGGGAATATACTGTACCATGAGCTCAGAGATTGTGGTTGCACACAATCTAGGGCTTGCTGAAGGCCCATAGAGAGTCATAGAGACTCAGAATCATACAGTCTAGAAACAGGCCCTTCAGCCCACCATTTCTATGCTGACCAATACCAAACTGTACTAATTCTATTTATCTGCACTTGGTCCATAGCCTATTTTACCCCAGCATTTTAAGTGTTCACCCAGATGCTTCCTAAATGTTGCAAGAGTACCTGTCTCCACCAGCTTCTCAGGCAGCATGTTCCATATTTCACCACCCTCTGGGTGCAAAACAATTCCTCAGCTCCCTCCAAATCACTTACTCCTCACCTTAAACCAGTCTTAGGTACTTCTGTTGTGGGTAAAAGATTCTCATGTCCTTCCCTATCCACACCTCTCATGATTTTGTATACCTCAGTCAGATTCCCCTCTCAGCCTTCTTTGCTCCAGGGAAAATAAACGAGTCTATCCATACTCTCCTCATAACTGAGACTTTTCATCCCAGGCAACATTCTGGTGAATCTCTTCTGAATCCTCTCCAGTGCAATTACGTCCTTCCAATAGTGTAGCAACTAGAACTGCACACTGTGTGCCATCTGTAACTCTATAACATAGCAACATAGTCTCCTAGCTTCCATATGCTATATCCTGGCTGATGAAGGCAAGCATTCCGTATGCCATTTTCAAAACCCTATTTCCTGTACTGACACTTTCATGGATCTATGGGCTTATATACCAGGTTCCTTTTTTCCTCAGTATTCCCTAGGAACCTACTATTCATTGAGTAAATCTTTCCCTTATTAGACCTCCCAAAATGCCAATGTAATGCATATTTTTGAGTTGCTGGAACTGTTCATAGTCAATATTAATTAGCACAGTGTTGGTGCTACACAATAATGGAGGATACTTCATCTCCAGAAGGACTGTTCTGTGCTCACTTCTGTGAATATTGTCATTGACAGATGCATTTGCAACAGAGAGACTGGTGAGACAAGGTCACATAGGTTCTTCACGCTTACTGGCTCCCATCAACACTTCCACATATCTAGTCTGGCATCCATGTCTTTTAGGTTCAAGACATGATGTTGATCCAGTCTTAGTGATGAACACAAAAGCCCCTCACCAAAAGTTGATTATGTGCCCCTATCACACTTGATGTTTCTTCCAAGATATCCAACATAGACGAAGACTGATTTCTCACTTAAGGTGGAGGCTGTGGGGAGAGGGGAATTCAGTCAGTCATAATTAACCACAGGTTTTCTTGCCCATGTTTGACCTAATGTCGGGAAACTTCAGAATCCATGGTGAGAACTCCCAGGCCAAATTCCTCATGAATGAGTAACACTGTACTGTCAGCTGTAGCAGGAGTCATGATGGTAGCGTTTGGGACCAATTGTCTGTAAGGTCCGATTTTGAGAGTGTGACAATGTGTGGCTGTTGCTTGAAGTTCTGTGTGACAGCTCTCCCAATTTCGGCACAAGCCTCCAAATGTTAGTAATGCTAGCAATGTCCCCTCTAAGCTGAGTGGCTATACTCTGAGGTTCTGTATGCACTCAGTGGTGACGCACACTGCCGTGCATTAACCTCAAAGGTCCGTGCAGCAGAATATTTTAAGTCAGGGGAATATTGTTTGCTGGGATATTTTGGTAGATATTTAAGAGTTTACCACATTGCAGCAGGTCTAGAGTAGGCCAGACCAGTTAAGGATAACAAATTTCCTTCCCAAAGGACATTAGCAAACTTGATGGGTTTTTAAGACAGCCATCACAAAGATTGGCCTCAATTTCCAGACTCCTAATTCATTGAATTTAAATTGTACCAGCTGCCATGATCCTCTGAGTGTTAGGCTCGGCATTTGGATTTTTTTCCAACAAGGAAGGCATTGGCCTAGTGTATTATTGCTGCACTGTTAATCTGGGGAACAAGACAATGCTCTGGGTTCGAATTCCACCCCAGCAGATGGTGGAATTTGAATTCAATAAATAGCTGGCATTAGGAAGCTAGTGATAACCACGAATTTGTTGCCGATTGTCAGGAAAAGCCCATCTGGTTCACTCGTGCCCTTTAGGGAAGGAAACTGCCATCCTTACCTGGTCTGACCTACACGAGACAGCAGACCCACAGCAATGTGGTTGACTCTCAACTGCCCTCTGGGTAACAGGAATGAGCAATAAATGCTGCCTTAAATTGATGGCCTCATCCTTGTAAGTGAATAAAAGATTTGGATTGATAGTGACATTACTTCATCATCACTGTCTCTCTATTCTCGTTGGTCTGTTTTCTCTGTGTGTGTGTTTTTCTCCCCAAGCTAATGTTTCGTTAACTGATGAATAAGGTCAGAGGGTGTGGAGACATTAGACAAGTGACAGGATGGATTTATAGCTATGCTCAAGACAGAAAGCGAAGAATGGGAATAAAGGCTTATTATTCAGAGTGGCAGAAGGTGCAAAGTGGCATTCCACATGTTCCAGTACAGTGACCACGACTGTCCACATTTGACATTAAAAAAAATTGGACTTTTAAATAAGAAGCATTGTTTCTAAATTTGCAGAAAACAACCAAATTGGAGTTGTAGTCAATATTGTGGAGGTCTGCAACAGGTTACAGGGAAACATTAGTAAACTTGTAGATTGGTAAATGAAGTTCAATACAGATAACTGTGAAGTAGGGACAGAATTATTATTGTCTTATTACTTGGAAGCTGCAGTTCTACTTGGGGCAGAGAAACAAAGTGATCTTGAAATAAAAATGCAAAGATTGCTATAAATTGTGTTACACATAGACAAGGCCATAATGAACAGCAAATCAAGACATTATTTCTGCAGGGAGAGAACTGAAAAGTTGGCATCCTATCAGAAAGGTGTGTAGGGGTTTTGGTTCAATCAAAGGTGTAATGTTGCCTATACTTCCTGTCACTATATTAGAAGAAAGGAGATAGAGGCACCGTTGAAAATGCAGAGAACATTTACAAGAGTGACACCAGAAATGCATCAGCATATCATGAAAGGATTGACAAGCTGGTTTGGTTTCTTGGGAAATGCTGAATTGTAACTTACTAATAGAGGTCCTTAAAATTCTGAAAGATTTCGATTGAAAGAATAAGAGGGAAAATGTTTTATCTTGTGGTGAAGAACACAAGGTAGAGGCCATCAGCATAAAGTAAGCAAGAAATCCATAGGGAATTTAGAAGATACTAGTTTCATTTGTTGGAGAAGTTGACAGAACATTGCAATGATAGGCTTAATCAAGAAATGGGAAGAGGCTGAAGTTGAGAATAAACATCATCATGAAATGTTTGGGCAGAATGGCCTGTTTCTGTGCTGTAAGTCCTACTTACTCCTAAATAATGTTGCAATGTTCTAACTTAAAGCACAATTCCTCAATCTAGAGTCATTTGGAAAAATATGACAAATATGTGAGTGATATTTTTTCCATGTAATATTTCATGCACCCTGGTGTAAAATCTTAGTTCAGTGGAGGTACATGAAGATTTTGCAAATGTAGGAGTAGAATGTCATTGGGAAGGGCTTGAAGTGAAATATTGCCTCATGGGTGAAGAAGCTTTGGTCCCTGTAATAATATAACTGAAACAGTGGCAATGCTCCTGAATTCATCACTGCTTGACAAAGATTAACAAGAGACTTTTAGAGTGTAGACGAAATGTGAAGAAAGCAGATCTGTACCATGTAGCAATAAATATGGATACTTTTTTTGAAAGAAGTAGATCTGGACATCCTAATCTGTGGCATTAGACTTAAAGATGCTTTATAAATGTAAGTAGCAGCACAAATTTTGGAGATGGCGATTTCAGCTTGATTCTAGCATTACAGTTCATGGATTTGGTTCACTGATTTGATTAAAACAGAACTGAAGTATTGAACCGTTTATAATCTGCTCATCCTTACGCTTAACAGCTGTAATATTTCAAGTATATAGACAAGATCTAGTGAAGTACTCAAGCAATAAAAAAGTCATTCAAATTTCAGACAATTCAAACTTTAGAAATATTTAAATCATAATGCTTATTTAATTGCTGACTTAGAATTGTTTCTGGGCTATAATGATGTTATCAAGTGCATTTAGTAACCAAAGCAAATTCAGATTGTGGTATAATGACATCATTGGCTTAGAAAAAGGTAATGATATATTAGGACACCAGCTGCTTGAGCAACAGAGAACAACCACAAGACATTAACTTGGCGATGGAACAAGCTTCTCTGTTGCCTGGCAAAAGGCCAACTTGTACTTTGCATTAGCCCAGTCATTGCATTGCAGTCAGAAGTTAATCAGCAATTGGGAACAGAATAGCTCCTTGATGTGTCAATATTTCCATTATTGTAATTTGTTGCTTGTATAATGGAACATTTCCATTCAGCATTGCAGAGTGATCTCTTGATTCAGTCTAAATGTAGGCCCTCATGAAGATCTAAAATTCTGTAGCTCTGCATCACCGTGTGGGCAAGTGGGATGGAAACTTTGTTATGGATAATATTGAAGGCCTGTCCCTTTTCAGCAAATTGCTTTGATGATGTTGGCATGTGTAATGCATACAGCCTCACTTTATATTGTATTGCCATGCCATTTGCTTTTTGAATTCCAGCTGCACAGGGTGCCTTCATATGCCTGGTGTACAGCATTGTTAAAGACATTAGAAGGAGCACACTGACATGTAAAAGGTGGTTTTCCCAAAAAAAAAAGCCTATTGTGGAGTTATCCCAGATATGGGGATATGATTCAGAATGTGTCCACACATTTGTGTAAGTTAACTCTCACACAAGATCCACAAGTTGAAGCCTTGTACAGATAAACACTCAAACTTTAAAGACTTTTCAGTACCTTCCATGTCATTCAAAATGACCTTAAACTCCAGGTAAAATTAAGAACGCAGACTTTTTTTTTGTAATTTTAGTTTCTTTTCTCCTGCTCCATGCTCCTCCATTCCTGATGACATTCAGTTCTTGCCAGCTTATTTGCTTTCCAGATTGTCATCTAGAAGCTCTTTGTTATGTGGGAACATTGACAGTCTTGATTGTGGTTAATTATTCTTTCATGGGATGTGGGTGACATTGGTAAAGATCATGTTACCCAGTTCTTCTATATGCCCCCCTTGAACTGAATATCTTCCTCGGCAATTCCAGACGTCAGTTAGGAATCAACCACTTTGCTGTTATTGTGCAACACAGCCAAACCTGACCCTGTCTTCAATGACATCTACAAATGTGGCTTTCCATTTGTTTCTGGAAAATGATTAGGAGTAGGAACCCAGGTTGATCTTCCTTCTCTGAATCTAATTGCTCTGAAGCCAACTGTATGATCTACATGGCTGAACCAAGAATGAAAACCAATATTGTCAGAGACTTCCTATCAAACCTGGCATTTTAATGATTTCTAGGGCTCATCTATTTATTGGACATTGTGGTGGGTGACAGGGATAGTTAATTTCTGCACCACTTTAAACAATAACTACCACCATCTACAAGGAACAAGTCAGATGTGTGATCTTGACTTGCCTCAATGGTGAAGATGCAACACCAAACAAGGGCAACATTTACTAGACCAAGATGTACTGAATTGGCACCTCACTCACCACCTTCAGAATTCACCATGTCTATCATCAGGGCCTTGTGACTGCGGCGGATACCATCTGAAGATGTGCTACAACAATTTAACAAGGTCAGACATTGACTTAGACATAGGAGCAGAAATTAGGCCATCCAGCCCACCATGTCTGCTCTGCCATTCAATCATGGCTGATAAGTTTCTCAATCCCATTCTCCTGCTTTCCCCCCATAACCCTTGATCCCCTTGACAATCAAGAACCAATTAATCTCTGTCTTAAATATAGTCATCGATCTGGCCTCCAAAGCCATCTGTGGCAATGAATTCCGTATACTCATCACTCTCTGGTTGAAGAAGTTTCTCCTTATGACTATTCTAAAGGGTCTTCCCTTCCATTTCTTATTGATTTGTAATGGTTTTAATTCATTCAGCAGAAATAGATTGAAAGCTGTGCTGCTTTGTAAATTTATTGAGGTTGGCAGAGAATGGTGGGTCATATGATGAAATCCCTTGTTGTCAATTCATGACTTCTGTTCAGACAATTTGCTCTCAGTCATGAGTGCAGTTTCTATGCCCATGTCCTGAAGAGTGAATGGTGAAATGAGCAGAAGAGAGTAGTCAACACAACATCTTATAGTACCTGACAGGAAATCAAGGATTGGTTCCATGTTATGAGTGAAAAATAAATAATTAAAAAGTGCTCTTCAGCTCCTAATCTAAGAAGGGTTGGGAAGTAAGGTCCATAAACATGTCCACAAAAGGTCATTTAAAAAAACCCAGCAAGTTATAATTATCAGCCTCTGTAATATAGAAATAGACATTACAAGCTTGTTAAAGAGCTGGACTTTAAGGAGAGTTTTAAAAGAGGAGGCAGAAGTGGAGATTTGTGTGTATGTTGAGTGTAAATTCCACAGCTATTGATCTCATCCCTAATGTTGATCTCACCTTTATTGCTGCTCTTCATAAGTCTATCCATTCCAATATGTTTGGCTTTCTTTTGAAGATTCCAGATTTTGAAAATGGTAGTTGAACTTTTGACTGTGCTATTTTTAATACCCTACCATAAAAAGAGCAGTGGTGCTTTGGGTAGGAGCTGGAAAAGCGTAGGAGCGACAACTTAAAACTTAAGCCAGGGATTTTCCTCCTCATGAGGATGGGAATTCCATTTGTTTGAAAAATGTGACTTTTCTTGGCAAATTTTCCAGCACCAATCTAATTTACATATTTCTGACAGATTCCCTATTGGGATTTCTGTCTGCAAACTAAAGCACACTTAAAGTAGCGTGGAGTGCAGAAATTCCTCATAGCTCTAGGCCTCTAGATCTATCAGCTACTTAAAGGGGCCATGTAATCAAACAGATTTAGGAGAAATTGCAATACTAGATTGAAATCTGTAATTTCTTTGCCAAGCGAACTCTGAAGTTTGAGAGTCAATTATTTTCTAACCAACTGGAGTTTGAAAACTGCACTTATGGTGACATCTTTCAGGACATAAAATGGGGAGATGAAATACCTGACATCCTACATTTACATGTCAGAGGAACAGGTCTGATGGAGCAACTGGCTATTTCAGAGAACATAGAACATAGAACATTACAGCGCAGTACAGGCCCTTCGGCCCTTGATGTTGCGCCAACCTGTGAAACCAATCTGAAGCCCATCTAACCTACACTATTCCATTATTCCATATGTTTATCCAACGACCATTTAAATGCCCTTAAAGTTGGCGAGTCTACAACTGCTGCAGGCAAGGCATTCCATGCCCTTACTACTCTGAGTAAAGAATCTACCTCTGACATATGTCCTATATCTATCACCCCTCAATTTAAAGCTATGTCCCCTCGTGCTAGCTGTCACCATCCGAGGAAAAAGGCTCTCACAGTCCACCCTATCCAATCCTCTGATCATCTTGTATGTCTCTATTAAGTCACCTCTTAACCTTCTTCTCTCTAACGAAAACAGCCTCAAGTCCCTCAGCCTTTCCTCATAAGACCTTCCCTCCATACCAGGCAACATCCTGGTAAATCTCCTCTGCACCCTTTCCAATGCTTCCACATCCTTCCTATAATGCGGTGACCAGAACTGTACGCAAAATTCCAAGTGCGGCCGCACCAGAGTTTTGTACGGCTGCAACATGACCTCACGGCTCCGAAACTCAATCCCGCTACCAATAAAACCTAACACACCGTACACCTTCTTAACAACCCTATCAACCTGGGTGGCAACTTTCAGGGATCTATGCACATGGACACCGAGATCTCTCTGCTCATCCACACTACCAAAAATCTTACCATTAGCCCAGTACTCTGTATTCCTGTTACTCCTTCTAAAGTGAATCACCTCACACTTTTCTGCATTAAACTCCATTTGCCATCTCTCAGCCCAGCTCTGCAGCTTATCTATGTCCCTCTGTAACCTGCAACATCCTTCCGCACTATCCACAACTCCACCGACTCTGGTGTCATCCGCAAATTTACTAACACATCCTTCTATGCCCTCATCCAGGTCATTTATAAAAATGACAAACAGCAGTGGCCCCAAAACAGATCCTTGCGGTACACCACTAGTAACTGAACTCCAGGATGAACATTTCCCATCAACCACCACCCTCTGTCTTCTTACAGCTAGCCAATTTCTGATCCAAACCACTAAATCACCCTCAATCCCGTGCCTCCGAATTTTCTGCAATAGCCTACCGTGGGGAACCCTATCAAACGCTTTACTGAAATCCAGATACACCACATCAACCGCTTTACCCTCATCCACCTGTTTAGTCACCTTCTCAAAGAACTCAATAAGGTTTGTGAGGCACGACCTACCCTTCACAAAACCGTGTTGACTATCCCTAATCAAATTATTCCTTTCTAGATGATTATAAATCCTATCTTTTATAATACTTTCCAACACTTTACCCACAACCGAAGTAAGGCTCACTGGTCTATAATTACCAGGGTTGTCTCTACTCCCCTTCTTGAACAAGGGGACAACATTTGCTATCCTCCAGTCTTCTGGCACTATTCCTGTAGACAATGACAACATAAAGATCAAAGCCAAAGGCTCTGCAATCTCCTCCCTAGCTTCCCAGAGAATCCTAGGATAGATCCCATCTGGCCCAGGGGACTTATCTATTCTCATACTTCCCATAATTGCTAACACCTCCTCCTTATGAACCTCAATCACATCTAGTCTAATAGCCTATATCTCAGTATTCTCCTCGATAACATTGTCTTTTTCATGTGTGAATACTGATGAAAAATACTCATTTAGCGCCTCTCATATCTCTTCGGACTCCACGCACAACTTCCCACTACTGTCCTTGACTGGCCCTAATCTTACTCTAGTCATTCTTTTATTCCTGACATACCTATAGAAAGCTTTGGGGTTTTCCTTGATCCTACTTGCCTAAGACTTCTCATGTCCCCTCCTGGCTCTTCCTAGCTCTCTCTTTAGGTCCTTCCTGGCTAACTTGTAACTCTCAAGCGCCTTAACTGAGCCTTCATGCCTCATCTTTACATAAGCCTCCTTCTTCCTCTTGACAAGAGATTCAACTTCTTTGGTAAACCACGGTTCCCTCGCTCGACCGTTTCCACCCTGCCTGACAGGTACATAATTATCAAGGATACGCAGTAGCTGTTCCTTGAACAAGCTCCACCTTCCAATTGTGCCCAGCCCCTGCAGTTTCCTTCCCCATCCTATGCATCCTAAGACTTGCCTAATCACCTCATAATTGCCTTTCCCCCAGCTATAGCTCTTGCCCTGCAATATATACCTATCCCTTTCCATCGCTAAAGTAAACGTAACCGAATTGTGGTCACTATCACCAAAGTGCTCACCTACCTCCAAATCTAACACCTGGCCTCGTTCATTACCCAGTACCAAATCCAATGCCTCCAGTTGGCCTATCTACATACTGTGTCAGGAAACCCTCCTGCACACATTGGACAAAAACTGACCCATCTAAAGTACTTGAACTATAGCATTTCCAGTCAATATTTGGAAAGTTAAAGTCCCCCATAACAACTACCCTGTTCCTTTCGCTCCTATCCAGAATCATCTTTGCTATCCTTTCCTCTACATCTCTGGAACTATTCGGAGGCCTATAGAAAACTCCCAACAGGGAGACCACTCCTTTGCTGTTTCTAACCTCAGCCCATACTACCTCAGTAGACGAGTCCTCATCAAACGTCCTTTCTATCACCGTAATACTGTCGTTGACTAACAATGCCACACCTCCCCCTCTTTTACCACCTTCCCTGATCTTACTGAAACATCTAAACCCCGGAACCTGCAACAACCATTCCTGTCCCTGCTCTATCCATGTCTCCGAAATGGCCACAACATCAAAGTCCCAGGTACCAACCCATGCTGCAAGATCACCCACCTTATTCCAGATGCTCCTGGCGTTGAAGTAGACACACTTCAAACCTCCTTCCTGCCTGCCGGTACACTCATGTGACCTTGAAACCTTATTCATGACCTCACTACTCTCAACTTCCTGTACACTGGAGCTACAAGTCAGGTTTCCATCCCCTAGCTGAATTAGCTTAAACTCTCCCGAAGAGCATTAGCAAATTTCCCCCCCAGGATATTGGTACCCCTCTGGTTCAGGTGCAGACCATCCCATTTGTAGAGGTCCCATCTACCCCAGAATGAGCTCCAATTATCCAGGTATCTGAATCCCACCCTCCTGCACCGTCACTGTAGCCAAGTGTTCATTTCTTATTCTGTTACTATACAATTACAGTTGTGACAATTCCAAATTTAATTTCTGCTTTCTTTGGATGCTAAGAATTTGGGGACATTATTCAAAGCTGCATGATTGGACGGCGTGGTGGCTCAGTGGTTAGCACTGTTGCCTCACAGCGCCTGGGACAGGGTTCTATTCCAGCCTTGGGTGACTGTCTCTGTGGAGTTTGCATGTTCTCCCTGTGTCTGAGTGGATTTCTGTCAGGTGCTCAGGTTTCCTCCCACAGTCCAATGATGTACGGTCTAGGTGCGTTGGCCATGCTAAGTTTTCCCCTTGTGTCCGGGGGTTATGCTTAAGTTGATTAGCCATGATAAATGTAGGGTTAGCGGGATGCTCTTCAAGTGGCCACTGCAAACTCAGTTGGCCACATGGCCTCTTTCCATATTGTAGGATTCTATGATTCTATGAATCAGCACTAATGAATACCTATTGAGTAGCACATACTTTTACTACAGTTGCTTCAAACACATGTTGTGTTGTATCCCATGTTAGAGAGGGTACTTATGTAATTATACCCTGTGAGCATGAAAATGCCACTGAACTGGTTTCATTATGATGTCAAACATCACTACCAGCTGATTTGAAGCTGCATGTACAAACTTGAAACAGACAGGTCCATTCATTGCAATCATTAGTCATTTACTAAAGAACATGCATTCAGCTGCAAGATTCCTGGCATTTGTGTCATTGAAAGGACCAGACATTTAACTTGCATGTAAGTTTCTTTTGAGTTGCTTTGGCTAAGTTTGTGAAAGTAATAGGTCCTGATTTTGAAGTTGTTCTACAAAAGTTTTAACTTGAAGTTTGCAAGGACACAGAAATTGTTGGCTGAGTTGGGGTTGTCGTGCCTCATGGCTTGCAACACAATGAGGCAATGGAGCAGAAGCCACAAAAGGAAAAGATGAGGAAGAGGTGGATTCACCTTGGAAGGTCCTATCCACCAATAGTCTTTTTTTAGGTGCATTTCTACCCAAACTTGACCCAGGAGCACTATCCAGGGTATCTCTGTTTCAGCAAGGAGATGGTCAGTAAATTCTGTCATCTGCTACAAGCTGACCTAGGTTTTGATATCAGGGAAAGGGTGGCCCTAAAGGTCACTGTTATCTCAAATTTTATATGTTTGGGTCCTTCTCCAACATTTTCTTCAGTACTGTTCATCAGAACACTTAAGAACATAATACCATGTACTCCAGGTCTAGACACTTCAGGAGGGAGAAGAACAATGCATGTTATGGTACAAAGGTCTCCATGATGACTGCACACATGGCTATGCAGGCCCCAGGTCAACATGGTGGTTAGATTTATACCTGATACAAACGAAGATGATTGTATTGTTGGAGGTCAGTCATCTCAGCTCCAGGAAATCTCTGCAGAGTTCCACAAGATAGTGCCCTAGGCCCAATCATCTTCAGCTGCTTATCATTGATCTTCCCTCCATCATAAGGTCAGAAGTGGGGATGTTTGCTGATGATTGCGCAATGTTCAGCACCATTCGCAATTCCTTCGACACTGAAGCAGTCCTTGTCCAAATGCAACAAGGCTTGGACAATATCTAGGCTTGGACTGGCAAGCGGCAAGTAACATTCATGCCATACAAATGCCAGGCTATGACCATCACCAACAGGAGACAATCTAATTTGACATTCAATGGTGTTACCGTCACTGAATCCCCCACTGTCAATATCATTGATCAGAAACTCAACTGGACTCACTACATGTACGCAGTGACTACAAAAGCAGGTCATAGGCTAGGAATACTGCAACGAGTAACTCACCTGCTGACTCCCCAAAGCCTGCCCACCACGTATCAGGCACAAGTCAGGAGTGAGATGGAATACTCCCCACTTGCCTGGATGAGTGCGGCCCCAAAAACACTCAAGAAACTGGACACCATTCAGGACAAAGCAGCCCGCTTGATTGGCACCACATCTACAAGCATTCACTCCATCAACCACCGATGCTCATCAGCAGCTGTACATACTATTTACAAGACGCACTGCAGAAATTCACCAAAGATCCTCGGACAGCACCTTCCAAACGCATGACCACTTCCATCTAGGAGGACAAGGGCAGCAGATATATGGGAACACCACCACCTTCAATTTCTCCTCCAAATCACTCACCATCCTGACTTAAAAATTTATCACTGTTCATTCACTGTCTCTGGGTCAAAATCCTGGAATTCCCTCCCTAATAGTATTGTGGGTCAACCCACAGCAGGTGGTCTGCAGCAGTTCAAGAAGGCAGCTCACCATCACCTTCTCAAGGGCAACTAGGGATGACCATAAATGCTGGCCAGCCAGTCAGCCAGTGACACCCACATTCTGCAAAATGAATAAATTTTTAAAAAAATTAAGAGGTAGAGGAGCTGTAAGCATTTCCATTTCACAAGTGAGCAGTCAAAGTACCATCATGTCAAAAACATTATTTTGGTAAATACCCTCTATCCAGTTAGTAACGATGGTGAATTCATCCTTCATTAATTGGCCTTACTTACTGCCTTCTGTCCTTCTCGTGGAGCTTAGTGTTGACTGCTTTGAGGGAAAGGCCATCTCATTTACATGTGGCTGATTTACATGGCCCTCAGCCATTGCACATGTGAGGACAACGTGTCTACAATTAAAGCTGGGTAACCACAAGAAACATTATCCAGTTGGCAATCAACTTTCTGAAAAAATGTTTCCACTGCCTTAACAATTTAGGATGGAGGTGGACATCCTAAATTACACAGTGAGGTAAGCCAAAGTTTGTGGTGGTCTGCTACATCCTCCACAACAAAGCTAGTATGATGGCATGGCCTTTGTCTCTAAGAATCTGGAGATCACCTTGGGAGGGGAAGGAGGAAGAAAAGGAAGAGGAGGGGAAAGATGACAAGGAGGAAGAGGATGAGGTATCCTGAATGGCTCCTAGCTGACTGGTCTATCAGATAATTCATTATCTGATTCTGTTTTCAATTAGCCTCCAATCTCTGATATAAAATTGTGTGGTTTCCACCTGTACAGTGAAAGCTGAATGTGCAGCCACATGATACTTTTCGAATCAACCACCACTACCATATTGAAAAGAGTCCAGTCCATGACTTTCATGGTTATTTTTCTGATTAGGAATCAAAGACTTCATGTCCATTGACAGTGGCAGAAAACCATTGGTCTGCAGCCACGTTTCTTGGCCTGGCCTGTCAGTGGACTAACTATCTTGTTGTACATCATGACAAGTGTTTGTTACAAATGTTGCCTCACTGAAGTCTTCAATGACTCCCCCAAAGCAGAGCACATGCATGATGCCACGCTCTAATATAGTGAAACAGGACTATCTTTTACCGCTGGCTTGGCTGCAGCTAATGTCTGCCCAGTAACCCACCTCAGAATGGATCCAGACTCTATTTTAGACTATATATTTGTATCATATCAGTATCCCAAATGGTGAATTTGAGCGCCAGACAAAGTGGTAGATCTACGTAGCACTGGTCATAGAGTCATACAGCATGGAAACAGACCCCTCAGTCCAACCAGTCCATGCTGACCATAATCCCAAACTAAACTAGTCCCACCTGCCTGCGCATGGCTCATATTCTTCCAGACATTTCCTATTCATGTACTTATCTAAATGTCCTTTAAATTAAGTAACCATAGCCACATCCATCCCATCCTCTGGGAAGTTCAATCCACACTCGAACCACTCTCTGTGTAAAAATAATTGCATCTCATGCCTTTTTAAATCTTTGTCCCCTCACCTTAAAATATGCCCCCTAGTCTTGAAATCTCCCACCCTAGGGAAAAGATATCTGCCATTTGTATCATCCATACCACTCATTATTTTGTAAACCTCTAAACAGCCACGTCTCAACCTCTTAAGCTACAGTGAAAAAAGTGCCAGCCTATTCAGCCTCTGCTTGTAACTCAAATCCTCTATTCCTGGCAAAATCCTGGTAAATCTCTTCTGAACTCCCTCCAGCGTAAGAATGTCCTTCCTGTGACAGACTGACCAAAGCTGAACTCCAGAAGAGGTCTCATCGATGTCCTGAACAACCTCAACATAATGTCCCAACTCCTGTATTCAAAGGTCTGAGCAATGAAGGCAAGTGTGCTAAGTGCCTTCTTAACCAACTTATTTATATATGATGAAAAACTTCAAAGATTAAGAACCTGAATCTTAGGTCTCTCTGCTCTACAACACTGTCCAAAAGCCTCCAGCCTGAAAACACCTGATCTCATCTGATCTTGGAAGTCTTGGTGTGTAGGTTTTCTCTCTTTCCTCCTCCTGGGTCTGCTGTCACTATCCAGGCAGGATCTCTGGGGTAGCTGAAAGCATAATCGTATTTATAATGGTAGACGGCTGGGTTTTGGCTTGGGATGAAAGTACACAGTCCATGGTCCAACTATCTGCAGCTTCTACTTCATATCAGGTGTCAGGAAGAAGGTGAGTACTTCCTGAAGAAAGGTAATACCTGAAACATTGACTTCTCCTTTTCTCAAGATATGGCTGCCTGCCTTCTGTGTTCTTCCAGCCTCCTGTTTGTCTACTTTGATCATAAAAATGCTGGTTCATGCATAAATTTACTGCAGCCTTGGGTGATGCTCAGTGAGTTGACTTGACCAGGAGACAACCTGTAAAAATAAACTATTATCTCTGGTAATCTGTGAACTTGTGAACCCTTGTCTGGTACAGTGACAGCCTTCTTCTATTCAGTGTGGCTTCCCTTTAAGAAGAACAGAATGTCTTTAAGAGACACAGGCTATCTCTTTGACCCCTGTTGAGCATAACCAGTCAACAGCAGGGATCATGCTGCTGCAAACCTCAAGTCATTGAAATTAAGAGTCAGCACAAAATCTATGTGCTGTCTCCCTTTTTGTTAACAGGCACAGGCAATTTGAGAATCATGAACTCTGGGCTCAGAAAATAACACATGCCAGTATCTAGTCCTTTATACCTCTGAAAGACTTATGTTCCATTTCTCATTGTTGCTATTGCAATAGCTCCATTTATCCCTTTTCTGTTACAAATTGTGCAGTACAGAATAACCATTCCTGTGAAACATTAAATAACATTTTAAATTATACTAACCTGCAAATTTGTCACTGTAAGTTTCCATTCCTAGCAGGGAGAACAAATCAACTTGAATCATCCTTTGGTTCTATTATTTGTTTCTGTCCCCTGGGGTCCGTGCCGACTGTCTCATCCCACAAAATTAGCCTATAGAACAGACTTTATCTAAATACGAGTGATATATAGAGTCAGAGAAACATAGAAAATAGGTGCAGGAGTAGGCTATTCAGCTGTTCGAGACTGCATCAAGATTCAATATGATCATGGCTGATCATGCAATCTCAATATCCCATTCTTCTGTGGGAAAGAAGAATGGGATATTTCTCTCCATACCCCTTGATCCCTTTAACTGCAAGGGCCATGTCCAGCTCCCTCTTGAATATATCTAATATATATTCAACATCATCCCAACAGCTTCATGTAGGAGAGAATTCCACAGGTTCACAACTCTCTGGCTGAAGAAATTCTTCCTCATCTCAGTCCTGAATGGCTTACCCCTTATTCTTACCCCTGGTGCTGGACTTCCCCAAAATCGAGAACATTCATCCCGCACCTAGACTGTTAAGTCTCATCAGGATTTTATATGTTTCTATGAGATTCCCCCTCGTTCTTCTAAATTCCAGTGAGTAAAAGCCCAGTCGATCCAATCTTTCCTCATATGTCAGTCTTGCCATCCCAGGAATCACTAGAAAACCAAAATTGCACACAGTACTCAAGGTGTGCCCTCGCCAAGGCCCTTTATAACTGCAGCAAGACATCCCTACTCTGATAGTCAGACCCTGTCGCTATGGCAGCCAGCATGCCATTAGCTTTCCTCACTGCCTGCTGCACCTGCATGCTGACCTTCTGTGACTGTTCCACCATGACTCCAGGTCTCGTTGCACTCAGCTTTTCCTAAACTGCCTTCCTGTTTTTTATGACCAAAGTGTATAACCTTATATTTATCGACATTACATTGCTATTGCCAAGAGTTTGCCTACTCAGCCAGCCTGCCCAAGTCACCCTGCAGTCCCTTAGCATCCTCCTCTCAGCATACACTGCAACCCAGTTATGTATCGTTTGTAGATTTGGAGATGTTGCATTCAATTCCTTCGTCAAAATCATTAAAGTATATTGTGAACAGCTGGGGTCGCAGCACTAAACCCTGCAGTACCCCAATCATCACGGCCTGACACTCTGAAAAGGACCTAGTTATTCAAACTGTCTGCTTCCTGTCTGCTAACCAGTTCTCTATCCATGCCAGTACATTACCTCTGATACCACTAGCTTTAATTTCCATTACTAATCTCTTGTGTGGAACCTTGTCAAAAACATTTTGAAAGTCTAGATGCACAACATCGACTGATTCACCCTTGTTCACTCGACTGGTCACATCCTCAAAAAATTTCCAAAAGATTTGTCAAACATGATTTCCCTTTAGTGAATCCATGCTGACCAGCACCAATTCTGTCACCACTTTCCAAATGCTCAGTTATTACATCCTTAATAATTGACTCCAACATTTTCCCCACCACCGATGTCAAGCTAGCTGGCCTGTAATTCCTCATTTTCTCTCTTCCTCCTTTTTAAAGAGTGCCACCCTCCAGTCTATTGGAACTGTTCCAGAGGACACAGAATACTGGAAAATGATCACCAATGCATCCAATATTTCCAGGGACACTTCCTTATGTACGCTGGGATGCAAAGCATCAGGTAATCCCATCAATTTCCCCAATACCATTTCCTGACGAATAAAGATTTCCTTCAGTTCCTCCTTAATACTTGACCCTCTGACCCCTAGCATTGCCTGAAGGTTATTTGTGTCCTCCTTGTGTTCTGTATAGAATTATACAGTATGGAAACAGACCCTTCGGTCCAATTTATCCATGCCGATCCGATGTCCTCATCTGATCTTGTTCCATTTGCTAGTATTTGGCCCATATCCCTTTAAATCATTCCTATCCATATATCCATCCAGATGCATTTTAAATGTTCAAATTTTATCTGCCTCTACCATTTCCTTTGGTAGCTTGTTCCATATATGCACCACCCTCTGCATGAAACAAATTGCCCCTCAGGTCCCTTTTAAGTCTTTCCCTTCTCATCTTAAACCCATACCTTCTACGTTTTGGACACCCTACCCTGGGAAAAAAGACCTTGGCTATTCACCCTGTCAATGCCCTTCATGATTTTATAAACCTCTATAAGGTCACCCCTTGGCCTCTGACACTCCCGGAGAAAATTCCCCAGCCTATTCAGTCTCTCCTTATATCTCAGATTGGGGGAGTAGCAGAAAGCATAGGGGATTGTCAAAGAATACAGGAGAATATAGATAGACTGGAGAGTTGGGCGGAGGAGTGGCAGACGGAGTTCAATCCGGGCAAGTGCGAGGTGATGCACTTTGGGAGGTCTAATTCTAGAGCGAACTATACTGTAAATGGAAGAGCCTTGGGAAAAGTTGATGAGCAGAGAGATCTGGGAGTTCAGGTCCATTGTACCCTGAAGGTGGCTGCACAGGTGGATAGAGTGGTCAAGAAGGCATATGGTATGCTTGCCTTCATCGGACGGGGTATTGAGTATAAGAGCTGGCAGGTCATGTTAAAGTTGTACAAGACTTTGGTTTGGCCGCATTTAGAATACTGTGTACAGTTCTGGTCGCCACATTACCAAAAGGATGTGGAAGCTTTGGAGAGGGTACAGAGAAGGTTTACGAGGATGTTGCCTGGTATGGAAGGTACTAGCTATGAAGAAAGGTTGAGTAGGTTAGGATTGTTTTCATTAGAAAAAAGGAGATTGAGGGGGGACCTGATTGAGTTCTTCAAAATCATGAAGGGTATAGACAGGGTTGATAGAGATAAGCTTTTTCCCAGGGTGAGGGATTCAATAACGAGGGGTCACGCGTTCAAGGTGAGAGGAGAAAAGTTTAAGGGGGATACACGCGGAAAGTACTTTACGCAGAGGGTGGTAGGTGCCTGGAACGTGTTGCCAGCAGAGGTAGTAGAGGCAGACACGGTAGATTCCTTTAAGGTGCGTCTGGACAGATGCATGAGTAGGTGGGGAGCAGAGGGATACAGATCCTTTGGAATTGGACGATAGGTTTAGACAGTGGATTTGGATCGGCACAGGCTTGGAGGGCCGAAGGGCCTGTTCCTGGGCTGTAAGTTTTCTTTGTTCTTTCTTTGTTCTCAAACCCTCCATGCCTGGTGACATCCTTGTAAATCTTTTCCTGAATCCTTTCAAATTTAACAACATCTTTCCTATTGCAGATGGACCAGAACTAAATGCAGTATTCTAAAGGTGGCCTGACCAATGCCTCAACATGACGTCCCAACTCCTATACTCAACACACTGGCTAATGAAGGCAAGTGTGCCAAATGCTTTCTTCACTGCCCTGTCTACCTGCAACTCCACTTTCAAGGAACTGTGCACCTGTACCTCTAGGTCTCTTTGTTTGGCAACACTTCCCAGGGCCCTACCATTAACAATATAAATCCTGCTCTGATTTGCCTTACCAAATTACAACACCTCATATTTTGCTGAATTAAACTCCATCTGTCAGTCCTCGGCCAATGGACCCATCTGGTCAAAGTCCCGTTGTACTCTGAGGTAACCTTCCTCACTGTCCACTACACCACCTATTTTGGTGTCATCCGCAAACTTACTAACCATAACTTCTATATTCACATCCAAATCACATAAAAGCAAGAAAAGCAACTTTAATCCAAATACTCATGCTACTTTTCCAGGGATCTAAGCAAAGGAAACCAGCATGCTACCCGCACTTAATGCTCCATTGCACATCTTGGAGCAACATGGGGGTCAAATTATTGATTTTAACCAGTGGCGCAAACAAGTAGTATCTAATTAGACGACTTTAATCCCTGTCAAAGTTCTTTTCCAGTGAAGGTAATCCTAGAAATTAACCTCAAACTGCAGAATTAAACTATTTAGAACACAATGTGATTTAAAAAAAAAACACTTGAAACATGGTAACCTCAGGCGGGAATCTCTGATGCAGTATCTCAGTGGGTAATTCCACTTACAGACAGTACAGCTGGGCTGCCAGTCACTAATTTTCACAGACTACGAATCCACAGTTTCCTGAGATGTGCTCTTGTGAATACCATGTCCTGCTGGGAGCTCTAGATCACAGAATCAGCACTCTTGATTTTTTTTTTCTTTATTCTCCTGTTCTGCCAGCAAAAGCTGCAAATCTGTCCATCATCAGACAAAGATCCTCTTTGGGATGTGCCACACGTGTGCAACCATCAGAATGCAGCTTTTCTTGTATAATTTAGAGATATTATCGGTGGTCATAGTTTTGACAGCACAAACAATGTCCTCGTTGTGTGGATCCATATCCCAATTTCTGCTTGTGAATTCCGAATTGCATCTTCTTGCACAGTGACTAGAACGGGGTTGTTACATACCAATTGAAACAGCGAATAACTTGGACAGAGTAATGTCAAATGCACTTTTCCATATTCCGCCATGCAACTTAGTCCAAATCAACATGAAGGATAGCCAATTTTTCTCACAAGTCTCCAGAGTCTGGATAAGCTGGCAATGTTGAAAGCTTTGGTCAAGTTCACAATTTTTTTTATTCACAGGATGAGGCATTGCTGGCTAGGCCAGCACTTATTGCCCATCCCTAATTGCCCAGAAGACTGTTAAGAGTCAACCACATTGCTGTGGGACTGGAGTCACATGTAGGGCAGACCAGGTAAGGATGGCAGTTTCCTTCCCTAAAGGGCATTAGTGAACCAGATGGTTTTTCCAACAATCAACAATAGATTCATGGTCATCATTAGACTCTTTAATTGCAGATATTTATTGAATTCAAATTCTGCCATTTGCCGAGGTGGGATTCGAACCCAGGTCCCCAGAACGTTATCTGGGTCTCTGGATTAACAGTCCAGTGATAATTCCACTAGATCATCGCCTGCCCTATATTGTCATACATAGGAAGACAAGGAAGCCATTCAGCCATGTTTTGCTTGCCCTGCCATTCAGTTCAATAATGGCTGATCAAACACTTCATTGATCATGATCACAGAATCCCTACAGTGTGGAAACAGGCCCGTTGTCCCAACAAGTCGACATCGACCCTCAGAGCATACCACCCAATAACACACCTAATCTACAATTCCATGAACACTATGGAAAATTTAGCATGGCCAATCCACTTAACCTGCACATCTTTAGACTGTAGGAAGAAACTGGAGCACCTGGAGGAAACCGGAGCACCTGGAGGAAACCCACGTAGGCACAGAGAGAATGTTCAAACTCCACACAGACAGTCACCTGAGGGTGAAATTGAACCCAGGTCCCTGGCGCTGTGAGGCAGCAGTGCTAACCACTGAGCCACCATGCCAACCTTTTCATTGCATTTTACCCACACCACCCCTATAACCCTGTACACTATTGGTAATTAGAAACCTACCAATCTCTGCCTTAAAGATATTCCAAGACTGAGCCTCCACAGCCCTCTATGGGAGAGAATTCCAAAAGTTTACAACCATCTGAGTAAAAACAAAATTCGCATCATCTCAGACTTCATTCCCCTTATTTCTAAATTGTGCTTTGTAATCCTACACTCTAACCAGGGGAAACATTTTACATTCTATCCATCCTTTTACGTATTTTGTTAGTTTCAATGAGATCACCTCTCATTCTTTTAAACTCTTGGGAATACAGGCTTAGTTTCCCAGTCTCTCTTCATGGGACAGTCCCACTATCCTGGGAATAAGTCTGTTGAACTTTCATTGCACTCCCTCTATGGCAATAATATCTTTCCTCAGATAAGGAGAAAAAAAAACTGCGTGCGGTATTCCAGGTGCAGTCGAACCAAGTTCCTTTACAATTGAAACAAGTCTTCACTACTCCTGTACTCAAATCATCTTACAATAAAGGCTAACATTCTGTCTGCCTTCTGAATAGTTTGCTGCATTTTTCAGACTGTGTTTCGATTCAATTTAAAGCTCATTGGCAATGACAACTAAGCTTGCCCTCTGATGGCAACATCTCCTGTATTGTGACAGGCATCTGAAACAACCCCTTTACACTTAGATAAAAACAGAAAGTGCTGGATTAACTCAGCAGGTCTGACAGCATCCGTGGAGAGAGAACCAGAACCTAGTTATGTGTGAGCCTCATCCTTCCAATGCAGTTGAATGCTTTTTCTTTTTTTCTTCATTTTTCTGCCTTTGTATTCAATGTTTTGGCTTATTTTTCTGTGTTTGAAGATGATGCAGGAGAGTTACAAAACCATACAGCAATTTTCATTGCATACATGTGACAATAAATAAATCAGATATGTTCTCTTTTTGTTTGTTCTGATTCCTTTTCAGCATTAACATTGTTCCTTAATGCCATCCTTTGTACATTATTTTTCCCCTTTGCTCTTGTTGGTCCTCTGATAATCTTTTAAAATTTCCTTTGGCTACCTGAATGTTGGCTTCCAAACCAATTCTTGTGGTTGGGGTGATTGTATCATAACATAAGCATTTCAGAATCAGATGTGTAAAGATGTAAAGTACGTGTGTCCCCACTGAACACATTAACTCATTGGTAGTAATTGACTCCAACAGCTGTTGAACTGTAGGATCAACTCAAACTAGCAAACAGAAAAGTAAACACATTTGTCTTCAATGCTCCCTTTGGCACTGTAGAAAGTTATTTGTGCCAGCTTAAAATTGCACACTATCATTGTCTTTGGCCCTTGTTCTGATTGTGCCAGTGTTTTTGGTTGTGCTAGGTTGTCTTGCAGACAGTGCTGTCCTGTGTTATTAAAACACAGGAATGCATTGTGCAGAAATGTATAGCTATCAGAACTAAACAATGTTTTCAGTTGACTTTTGCAGCACTTCTGCTTGAACTGAAAGCCTCAATTTTGACTTGTCTTGTACCTCGCAAATTGGATAAAAGCAGTCAGTCACTGCAACAATAAACATTAAAGAAACCTCTGATTCTAAAAGATGGCCATTGCAATACTTGCCTTGGTTAAAGTTGCTGTTTAACATGAAAAAGAAAGCAGTCTAAATCGTTGGCTGGAATTTTCCAGCCCTGCCGAAGCTTTTAAAAGGCTGGTCGGAAGAACATTATAGAGCTAGAGACAAAAAAAACCAGTTTCTTGGCAACTTCTGCCACAAAGTACTCAGAACATTTCAGGTGGTCTAGTTTTCCAAACCTTAATTGTCAGGAATCTATTCTGCATTTGTTAGCATGTCCTGAATACTTATTAATGCCCATCGATTTAGAAGGACGTTCACAGGCCCAAACTTGTTAGCCTAAAATGAGAAACCTGTGTTTACAAAGCTGATTAAATACTCATGAGAAGTATAACTGGCAGGGAGGCATCTTCAGACTATCTTTTCTGAGAACAAATGTCTTCAGTTACTTGGCTCCTTCATAACCAAGCCTCTTCTTTGTGCAACTACTTAACAGAGTTGGGATAATTAACTCATCTGTGGTGGCACAGTGTCTCAGTGTTTAGCGCTGCTGCCTCACAACACTAGGGATCCTGGTTCAAATCCAGCCTTGAGTCACTGTCTGTGTAGAGTTTGCACGTTCACCCCATGTCTGTGTGGGTTTCTGCCAGATGCTCTGGTTTCCTCCCATAGTCCGAAGATTTGTGGGTTAAGTGGATTAGCCATAGTAAATTGTCGACACTGTCCAGGGATGTGCAGGCTAATTGGTTAGCCCTGGGAAACGTGTGGTATGGGGAAAGGGTGGGTCTGGGAAGGATGCTCTTCATGGTGTCAGTGCAGACTTGACGGGCCAAATAGCCTCTGTCTGCATTGATTGGATTCTAAGATATGTCGTCTACTCATTGTTGTGAAATGCTTAGGGGTGAAGTTTCCTTGCCAACAAGTCTACCCAAGGTGAAGTCAACAATGTCTGAGGAAGGGTCAAAAACAGAAATTATTGGAAAAGTTCAGCAGGTCTATCAGCATCTGTGAAGAGAAATCAGAGTTAACGTTTCAGGTCCGGTAACCATTCCGCAGAACTGGTGGTAGCTAGGAAAATGTCAGTTTATATGCCGACATTTTACTAGCTACCATCAGCTCTCATAGAGTCATAGAGTCTTACAGTACAGAGATAGGCCCTTAGGCTAAATTCGCCCATGCTGACCAAAATGTCTGTCCACGCTAAAGTTCTGAGGAAGAGTTACTGGACCTGATTTTTTCTTCACAGATGCTGCCAGAACTGTTGAGCTTTTCCAACAACTTCTGTTTCTCTTCCTGAGGAAGGGACACTGGACTCAAAAGGTTAACTCTCACTTCCCACCACAGGTGCTGCCAGACTTGCTGAGATTCTCCAGCAATTTCTGTTTTTGTTTCAGATTTCTAGCATCTGCAGTTCTTTCAGTTTCTTGATGTCAGCTTTTTCATTGATATCAGTATTTCCATTGTTTTCTGCTGTATTTAGAGGACAATTCTCTGTATTTTAATGTAGATTTCAGTCTCACATGACACTACATATGTTGGATTTCTGATCAGATGTACGAATAATGCAAGCACCAGATTTTCGAGAAGCATTTCCATTAGGCACAAATCTGTTATCCTACAGTATACAACTTCTGCTCATGCATCCCCTCTAGAATTGTACTGGTTATTTGATGAGAGTCAATGGACTTGAAACATTAGTTCTGCTTTCTTCCCACAGAAGCTGCCAGATGTGTTGAGTTTTTCCACAATATCTGTTTTTATTTCCGATCTCCAGCATCTGCTATTCTTTGTTGTAATTTACTGGTTATTTTATGTTGTCTTTCAATGTTCTTTCTACTGAAATGCATTACCTCACACTTCTCTGCATAGGACCTCATCTGTCACCTTTCTGCCCACTTCACCAACTTGTCAATGTCCTTTTAGAGTTCGACACTGTTCTCCCTTCAGTTTGCAATTCTTCCAAGTTTCATGTCATCTGCAAACTTTGCAATTGTCTCCTACGCATCAAGATCAAAAGCAAACATATCAATAGCAAATTGTGGGTGTGTAATTTGAAACAGCAATGAACTGGTCAGTGGTTGCTGGGTGTTTGTGGGCATTTCTTTCAGGTGTTCTTCCATCGCTTTGTAGGAGGCCAAGGAATGACCCTCAAACTGCAAATATCACATCTGATCTCATAGTGACTGCTTAAGTGTACCCTTCTTGAATCGTTAATTGAACTGAAATGCAATTTGTCCCAAGATGCAGGATCTTCCTGTCATTCCTCAGCTGAATTCCTGCTTAGTTTGTCCAGTGAACAGCTCATGGACAGAAGGCTGACCAGCACCAAAAATCTGTGTAACAATGAACTAATATTGAAGTGCGCACAGTTACTATGTGGTAACAATAGAAGGGTCTGCACAACAGTTTACTTCCCACGATTGTACTGGTATATAAATGTTAAAGTAATCCATACGTTTAGTTGCTTCAGAGCTTTTACATTGGGCGCAGTCCTAGTCAAAGAATTCTGGAGGTAAGCTGTAATTGGGCTGAAGTTTTTATTTTGTGACTGGACGATATGCTAAAAATGGAGGTGGAGTACTCATGTGTGGCTTTATTGTCTGTTGTTCTGTAAATAAAATTGTACTGACAGTACCCAATCACATTGGATTCCTCCTTGGTGATTGTCAGAACTTACAAGGAACTTTGATCACCTTCAAACTACTGCATGAAGCATTAGTTCCTAGACTGCAGCCTTCCTCAACATGTAGGCTCAATGATGCTCCCACCACTAATTTTAGAACCTGAAGAAGGATTTGAGCAGTAATTTGTGGTTGTCAGCTTCGGCTCAGGGCTATGACCCTTTTCCCTGCACTGCCACTCCAGGAATTAGCAGCTTGGTACAGTACTGAGGAAGCCTGATAATGTCAGAAGTATTATATTCAACATGTTATGTTAAATCTTAAAGTCCATCTGTTCTGCTCAGATGGACTTTGATGAGAGGTATAGATAAGGTAAATGGCAGGTGTCTTTTCCCTCAGGTGGGGCATTTCATAGCTCGGCATCATATTTTTGCGGTGAGAGGAGAAAGATTTAAAAAAGACATGAGGGCCAATTTTTTTTTTTACACAGAGAGCGGTTTGTGTGTGGAGTGAACTTCCAGAGGAAGTGTTGGATGTATCATTACAATGTTTAAAGGACATTTAGATAAGTACATGAATAAGAAATGTTTGGAGGAATATGGGCCAAGTGCAGGTAGTTGGGATCGAGTTTAGCTTGGGATTATGGACGATATGCACTATTTCCATGCTGTATAACTCCATGACTCTAAGAGCAAAGATGTTATACTGACATCATTGTTAATGCATACCCTTCCTTAAAGATTGCCAATGTATGGATTTTTTTGATACATATACATCATTTCAGTTGTGGGAAGAGATCACTAATATTACTGCATAATAATAGTGTACAGTTCAATGTTAGCTAATTGTTTTTCAAGCCTCGAGTATATATTTATACTATAACAAAAGTTATAGTATAAATCCAGGTTAGAATATGGAACATGCTACAGCAAGGAGTGATTGAGCTGAATAGCATTGTGTATTTAAGGGGATGCTGGATGAAAACATAAAGGAAAAAGGAATTTATGTTTCTAATGATTGTAGACTTCTATCGTTAGAGACCCGATGAAGAACAAGGGATGGAGGAGGCTTGTGTGGAACTTAATTAGCAGCATTTATCATAGTGTCACTTGACCTTGTTCTGTGCTGCATATTGCATGTAACATAGTCTTTCCTTTTATCGAGTATATACTTTGGGAGTGACTCTTCCTTCCCCTTTCCTAGTCTGGTCACCAGTCCCATGATAGAAAAAAAAGTTTCTTTTATTAGGCTTAACCTTCAACTTGAGCTCACACAATTCATATTTCTTCACCCAGACATGTCATTGGGTGACTTTCTCCCATGTTACAATGAGTAGCACCAATACACTTTCTACATATCATAGCACAGCTATTTATTTTGAATGTTTTGCTTGTGGCTATTATTAAGAAATTTCCAATAAATTCATTCTTCATTTTGCATTTTCAAGATTGCATCATCTTAGCTTCCTAGGCACTTTGATTCTTAATGCACATGGGGTCAAGTTTCAAAGACATCGTTCTTGCTGCGATGAATTTTTTTCAACTAGAGAAACCTCAGGATACCCTGTTTGTGATGCTCGTCACCAATGCCTGTTTCCAAATCCGCCAAGTGTTGTCTTCCTTTTATTCTTACAAACTAGGGAGGCAATTTTTGAATTCTACTTGTGCATTGTTGATGTCTAGTTCACATGGATCTCTATGATTTTGTTGAATTTATTAGTTTGTCAGCTTCACTGAATTAATAACCATGCATTTCTGAAGGGAAAAGCTTGTGGATTCCTTAGGATCACAAACATAGGCTAACCTTTCAGAGCAGCATTGTTTCATTGTTCATGTTGTTGTTGATAGAATGTGATATTAAATTGCTCACTCTGTTAAATTAGTAGTTGAAAATGTGCCTCGGAAATGTTTGAGAAAGAGATAACAGTTCCATTAATATCCTGGACAACAAGTGCTGGAGATCGCAGCAGTTCTAGACTCGAAACGTTGGCTTGCTCTCTTTCCATGGATGCTGTCTCACTCACTGTGATTTCCAGCATTTGTTGTTTTCAGGACAGATTTCAGCATCTGCAGTAATTTGTTCCTACAATATCCTGGATAACGTGTCTCCTCAACCAAAGCTAACATAAAATAAATTAACTGGTCATTACACACACTGATGTGTGCAAAGTAATGCTGTCTGCAAACTGTCTGCTACATTTTCACCACAGGTAACCAGTTGCTCTATTTTAAAATAATTCATTATTTGTGAGTGTTTTGGAACATTTTTGAAAGTTAGAAATTTAACTGGCAAAGACTGGAGAGTTGAAGGCAGGTTGGAAAGTTAGAAAACTTTGTATTTCAAATTCGACGATCACCCAAGCTGTTCATCTCCAGTTATAACAGAAGTGATCAAGGTGATGTTGTTAAGTGACAAACTTGCTCTCATGAGCTGCCTCAATGACTGAAATCTTTTTAAGGAGGCTCCATTACATCCGCTTTAAAAGCGCTTTCTGTTTTAAATCATATTGGCTTGAATTTCCAAGCCTGGGAATCACGCCAGGTAAGAGTTGGTAAGGAAGGCACATGAATGAACTGTGTAGTTGTAACATTGCCCGTGAGCCAGTAAGAGCCGGAGTATTTCTTCCGGGCTCATCAAGCTTAACTCTAAGTAACCAAAGTTCTGAAATTGATCAATCACTCAACACCAACCATGGTGTCGAATTTACTATGTAGCACAATCCCTCACCCTTCTAAACCCTACCCATCGTCAAGACCTCCAGAGTTCAACCCTCATCACCTGCACCCTGGTGCTTTTAGTTTGCATTAAATCATATTGTTATTTGATTCAAGTATGTGGTCCAGGAAGACTAGCCTTTTTCTTTCCAAATAGTTTCACAGCACATTTTCAACAACAAATCAGAATGGCCAGTTAAACACTGTTTCTTAGCAATGGCTGCAATAACAATGAATCAGCTTGAATGCTTCTGTAGATGATTAAGCTCCATTTATGTTCCCAATTATAACAAAATCCTGTTCCTAATTTCCATTGATGAGACCGATTTTGGTTTTCTGCTGTTGACGAATAACCCAATTTCAACACCTGTAATATTTATGTTTGCCTCCAAAAGCCTGGGTCACATAAAAGCAGAAAATTATCAACATGGTCGTTAGTAGTATCCATACTGCACAGCACCAAGTGTTTTAAACAACAGCAATTGTCTGTGAACTCCACTATGTGGCAGATCACTTAAGAAATATGAAATGTAACTCTCCCCTAAGTACCCTCACATATTTCAGACTGGTTACATGCTGGGAAAGGGTGCAGGCAAAAATCAGGTTGAACTTGCTTTCTTGCAAAGCATCTTTTCTTATACTGCTTTTCAGAAAAGCAACAGTCCAATAACAATGGCTTTAATCTTGCCCCATGGTGACAAAGCAGCAATAAGCTTTGACAGACTTTGTGCACGTCTAAGCATCAATGATAGAGATGGGGAAAATCAAGTGCAGTGCTTTCTGCTGGAGTTTCATGCTGTGTGGTCTCCACTTGTCTGGACTTTTTTTTATCTTCAGTGCACAGCAGGAAAACACATTTTCTCTCAACCAGTTCTTCACAGGAATGTCTAAAATCTGGAAGTCACATGTGCTTGACATGCCACAAATGTGGCATCCGTTTGCTTTGCCTTTCAGGCAAGAAATGAAGGAAGAAGACAGTTAAAACAAATTTAAAATAATCTGAATTTAATCAAACAACAAAGGATAAAGATCTAATTTGATGCATACACCCATCCAATATACAGCTATGATTATCAGTAGTTAATTTGAAGATAATTGACTGATTCAGACTGTAATGAGAAAGCATGAGTGGACTTTTTACTTTGCAATGAACCAGGAGCTTGGAAGCCTGGTGGCACATTTTTCGGTGACTTTTTAACTAAGCCACAGCATTAGTACCTGATCGCCAGGATTTCTGATCAATTAGCGTGAACAGGAATTATGGTTACCCACATGAAACTATTTCAGATAAGTATTTAAAAGAACACTGTGATGGTGATAATTGAGGGATTATTAAGGAATCTGAACAGAGAAAGAAAACACGTAGATAACAAGGTGTAGAGCTAGATGAACACAGCAGGCCAAACAGCATCAGAGGAGCAGGAAAGCTGACGAAGAAGGGTCTAGGCCCAAAACATCAGCTTTCCTGCTCCTTTGATGCTGCTTGGCCTGCTGTGTTCATCTAGCTCTACATCTTGCTATCTCAGATTCTCCAGCATCTGCAGTTCCTACTATCTCTAAGGAAATACGTAGATGGATTCTCAACACATCAAGGTAATAACATTGCTTTACAGATTTTTCTCTATGGCCTATAAGGGCACATGGAAAGGGTCTGTTCCCAGGCAATAGGAAGAGGGCACTACCTCAGAGACAAAGAAGCTGTCACAGGAAGTGGCTACCAGCAAGTCTGTGGTACAATATTCTAGACACAGTGCTGGAAAACATTTAACAATCCAATCAGGTCAAGACAGGTAAGTGCAAGTATATTCAAGAACATCCTGCTGGGCGTCTAACTTCAACACCTCTGATCTGCCTTCCCTGAGTTCCTCCTGCACATCACCCCTCAAATCAACTTACCATATGATGCAATATTCCTGTCTGTCTAGGCATCTCCTTACATTCCCATCTTGCCAGTTGCAGAGCAGGACGCAATGACTCAAGTCTTAGTTTTGGACCATTGAGAATGAGGAGATGAAAGTCTCTCAGTTGTCAGGTGAGACAGTTAAATATCAGGCAACCAGTATCCAACACTTCTAAGAGGAGAATTAACAAACAACCTGGAAAATTTTGTAGCAGAAGTAGACCAAATAGAGCAGGTAATTGAACATCTTGAAGAAAACAATTATCATTATACAAAGTTGTTTCAAAGTTAATTATTAAGTCATGAGATGACCAAGTGAATACATTGTTGTGTTCAAAAGGACATATTATGATGAAGTTATAAATTTCCCAAAAGAACAAGCACAGATATTTTTGAGATGTTCTACAAGATTTTAACAATTAGTTTTATCTGAAACCAAAAATATTCCCAAAAGAGTGAGATTTTCCCTACCCAGGGATATTTCTGAATTGGACAATGGAACTTTGTGATACCAAATTCATAAGAGATAAAATTATTGATGGAAATCTGTATATTTATTGGAGTCCAAACAAATCCAGGATGAACAAAATTATTCAAAATGTACTGGAAGCAGACATCAGAAAAGTTCACAGCAAAGTCCTGAGAAGGGAAGGAACTGTGAGGTTATGCACTTTGGTAGGAAGAACTGAAATGTGGACTATTTTCTACATAGGAAAAAGTTCAGAAATGTGAAGCACAAAGGGGCTTATGAGTCTTCATTCAGAATTCTCTTAAGGTTAACATCAGATTTGGTTGGCAGTTAGGAAGGCAAATGCAACATTAGCATTCATTCCAAGAGGGTTAGAGGACAAGAATAGAGATATACTGCTGAGGTTTTATAAGGCTCTGGTCAGACAGCATATAGAATATTGTGGGTAGTTTTGGAGCCCCATATCTAGGGAAGGATGTGCTAGTGTTGGAGGTGGTCCAGAGGAGGTTGACTAGAATGATCCTGAAGCTAAAGGTCTTGTTATATGTGGAGCAGTTGTGGACTCTGAGTCTGTACTCATCGGACTGTAGGAGAATGAAGAGGGATCTGATTGAAACTTACAGACTACTGAGATACCTGGGTAGACTGACATGAGGAAGATATTTCTACTAGTAGGTGAGTCTAGGACCTGAGGACCCTTTAGAACTAAGACAAGGAGGCATTTCTTCAGCCTGAGGTAGTGAATCTATAGAATTCAATGCCACAGAAATTTTGGAAGTGAAGCCACTGCCTTCAATACACTCAGATAGATAAGTTCTTGATTGGTAAGGGGATCAAGGGTTACGGGGAGAAGGCAGGAGAATGGTGTTGAGAAATGTATTAGGCATGATTGAATGGTGAGGAAGACTCAATGAGCTGAATGGCTTAAATCTGCTCCTATATCTTATATCCCTATGGACCCCCTTTCAGATCATTTAATTCCTCTCTCTCAGTGCAGGAGAAAAGTGCCCATTATACAGGAGAAAGAACCAAGATACCCCCAGCCAGGAAACAATGCTGACACTGACCACCCTGAACAACTGAATGACTGTGCCCAAGCCCCTGGGCTGATATTAGAGGCTGCACTTGACTTACTGTGCTGGCACCTGACACAGGAATGTCTCCCTTGACCTCACCAATGACTACACTCCTTCAATTTTGAGACATGGTTATTTAATAGCTGCAAATGCAGTGTGCTTGCCACATAAGCTGCTAGCACATAGCTTCAGTGTGAGATTGACATAGATCTTTACTGTTTAGAACATAGAACATAGAACAGTACAAAACAGTACAGGCCCTTCGGCCCACGACGTTGTGCTCAACTTTTACCCTAAAACTAAGGTCTATCTAAACTCCATCCCTACCTTATACTATCATCCATATGCCTATCTAATAGCCACTTAAATGCCCCTAATGAGGTCAACTCCAGTACCCTCTCCGGCAATACATTCCACACCCCTACCACTCTCTGAGTAAAGAATTTACCTCTGACATCTCCCCATTATCTACCTCCACTCACTTTAAAACTATACCCCCTCGTAATAGTTACCTCCACTCTAGGAAAAAGACTCTGGCTGTCCACTCTATCTATACCTCTTGTTTAGCAAGACATCCACTTCCCTGACTGATGGCTGCTAACTATTCCTGGCTTTGTGTTCAAGATCATAAGGCCAGTATACAAATAGACCATTCAGCCCATTGAATCACAAAATCATATAATTTTACAGCAGAGAAGAAAGCCATTCGATCTGTTGTGACTGTACTGGCTCCCAAAACAGCCACATAGCTAGACCCATTCTCCAGCTGTATCTCTGTAACCCTCTAACTTCATCATTTTCAAATCTGTATCCAGCTTTCTTTTGAAACCTCCTATGGAATCTGCCTCCACCCATCTCCCAGGCAGCTCATTCCAATACTATCAACTCCCTGAGTAAAAAAGTTTCTCCTCATCTCATTCCTAGCTCTCTTGCTGACAATCTTTGAAATTGTGATCCTTCGTTACTGACATACCAACCAGTGGAAACAGAATATTCTCCTTTACCCTGTCAAAATTGTTCATAATTTTGAGCACCTCATTAAGGTCTCCTCTTAATCTTTGCTGCTCCAAGGAGATTAAGCCCAATCTCTCTAATCCTTCCTTGTATCTACAAACCCTCATTCTTGGCATCATTCTCATAAATCTCCTTTGCACTTTCTCCAGGGCTTTAACACCCTTCCTTAAATAAGGAGCCCAGAACTAAGGAGTATATTCCAATGTGGTCTAATCAATGATTTGAGTTATATTCAATACAGTTCTATTGAGTCTACTTCTCCATTCAGTGAGATCATGGCTGATCGGGGTATTCTGAACTCTACTTTTCTGTCTTTTCCCTGTAATATTTGATTCCCTCATTGACTGAAAATTTATCTCAGCCTTAAGTATTTTTAATGGCATCTTCGGCAGTTCCCTGAGGTAGACCATTCCACAGATGCACTACCCCCTGAGAGAAGAATTTCTTCCTCACCTCTGCCTTAAATCGGTGACCTCTTGCTCTCAGATAATGCCATCTGGTCCTAGACTCTTTTAGAAGGGAAACAACCTCTCCATAGCTACCTTGTCAAGCTCCTGCAGAACTTGATATGTCATTCCCTTTGAAATAATGGGCAACATTTCATTTGCCTTCCCAACTACCCATTAAACTCAGATGCTAGTCTATTGTATCAGAGATAAAAGGTACTGCAGATGCTGGAGAATCCGAGATAACAAGCATGGGGCTGGATGAACACAGCAGGTCAAGCAGCATCATAGCTGCTCCTATGATGCTGCTTGACCTGCTGTGTTCATCCAGCCCCATGCTAGTCTATTGTGATGCATGAACAAGGACTTCCAAATCCTTCCGTTTTGTAGTTTTCTCCATTTAAATAATATTCAGCTTCTCTATTCTTCCTGCTAAAGTGAATAACCTCACATTTCCCCACATCACATTCCATTTGCCAGTTGTTGCACATTCACTTAATTTGTTTATATCCCTCTCCAGACACTTTGGGACATCCTCACAACTTACCTTCCCACCTATTTTAGAATTGTTACCTCAGAGTTTGCAATTACTTTTCTCAGTTGATTTATGTGCGTAAGTTATATGCCTCCACCAAAGTGGTAGTTATTGGGGTCTTGCACCAAATATTCACCGTACATGGGATCCATAATGGAGCCAGCATTTCAAAGACGGCAGCAAGGTGGGCGGGGGGGTTGTGTTGGTGTGTGGGTCCAGGGTCTGGGGTTGCGTCCAGCAGAGCAGGGTGGAGGTATATCAGGTGCGGAGTCGAGCCCCCAAAAGGTGTTGGATCCCATTGGGGTTTGACGATAGTGTCTGGACTCCAGGGGTTGAGGTGGGTACAGGCGGGTGGCTGAGACTGTTGTGGCCTGAAGAATCTATTGGGTCCTGGGAGGGCAGGGTCATGGCCCCAAGAGCAAATTGGGTCAGGAACTAGGGTCGTGAATGGGGTGGGAGAGGTGTCATTGTGGGTGTGTGAGAAGTATGGGGTCAGATGAGCAGTTACACAGAATTATGTGTATTTAATAACTTTTATGATATAATTATTTACATAATCTCATCGGACACTTTTGAAACCTCCAATTCAAATGGATACTTTTATATGCCAATTGCCCAGGGAATGTTCAATTTCTTGTACGATTCCTTGAAACTGTGTTGCGATAGGGATTCTGCAGCGTTCCCCACGTGCAACTGCCATCTACATTGGGATAACAACTGTCTGACCCCCATAATATCTGGGCCATTGAATGAAAACTCAGGTAATTTGGAATAAAACAAACTAATTTAAAACTTTTCTCATTTGCTGAGTTTGTCATCTGAAAATAAGCAGGGAGGATTTGTTTCAGTTAAAATGATGAATTATTAATTTATGGGATTCTCCGACCAGCTGAAAATCCTGCAGAACATGCTAATCTCCAAATTCAACTCTCGATGGATGTTTTCAATACACAAAGCTCTGCACCTGAGAATATGTGTTCACAAAATTTGCCCTTGAGTTCAGGCCAGTGACATAGCAGAATTAATATTTTTTCTTCTCTGTTGAGGGTGTCACTGGCTACACTGGCATTTCTTGTCCATCTCTATTTGTCCTTGAGAATGTGGCTGTGAGCTAATTTCTTGCATCACTGTAGTCCATGTATTGTACGTACACATGGTGCTATTCAGAAGGGACTTCTAGGATTTGACAATGCGACCATGGGGGAATATAGTTCTAAGTCAGAACAGTGTGTGGCTCGGAGAGAAAGCTGGAGAAAATGATTGTTCTGGGGATCTGCTTACATTATTCTTCAATTTGGTAGAGGTTTTGGGTTGTAAGGTGTTGTTGAAGGCGCCTCAGTGAGTTGCTGAAATTCTTACAGGTGATACTCACTGTTACAATTGTGGTTTCTGGTCAAGGGAGTGAATGATAAAAGTGGTGAATGTCAATCAACCAATGAATCAAACAGACTACTTTGTCCTCAGTGGTGCTGATCATCTTGAGTATTATTGAAGGCTAACTCATCAAAGCAAGTGCAGAGTATTCATCACATTCCTGACTTATGCTTTGCTGCCAAGCATTGGGAAGTTGAGAGTGAGTTATCTACTGTAGAATTCCCAGCCTCTGGCCTCCACTTGTTGTCAAATTGATCGACAAGGATTTGACTGGTGGTGTCAAAATTGGCTCAGTCCTGATGTTCTTTCTGTCTAAATCCAAAAAATCACGGATTTTTCAAAAAATCACCCTCTTGTTGATTCAATAAGACAATTTGGGTGCTTGGTGCAATGTTGTGGAAATACTGTATTGTCAGAAACATTATTATTGGATCAGACATGAAGCCAAGGTTTTGTCTAGCTGTTCAACTGGACATAAATGTCTCCCAAGCACATTTTGAAGAAAAGTGGAATAATCTTCATGGTACAATGATTGTTGCTTGTTGGTGTGTTGGAGATCATTCAGGGAGTGTGAATTATTGTTACAGTACACACTGTAGCCTGGACCCATGGTCTGTGATGATAGAAGCTCAAGCTTTCTTTCCATCACTCGTCACACTCCCACAACCTGCTGTTAGCATGTACAGGAATGATTTGCAGCTTAATAACAACGTTTTTAGCCACATTATGAATCCACTTCCCTTGGGCATTAAATCCTGAGGTAGGATTTGAACCCAAAGCTTCTGACTCAGAGACACAAAATGGCCCACTACACCGCAGGACAAACGTTTAACTTATATTAAATACAGATGATCTGGTGCATAATCTCCTTCTGTTTGGAGATCATCTCTGTGTACACATTCCATGTATTCCTTTGTTACAATAGTGACAACACTTCAAAAGTATTCTCATTGATGTGAAGTGCTTTGGGATATCCAGATGTGATGAATGACACTGTATCATGCAAGTTTTTGCTTCTTTACATCTCACTGTAGTGAATGGCATGTTGTTGGCATTTGGCAGTTAACATCGAAATGAAAGGAAGAAATTTTGCACATTTTGAAGACATTAATGCACTTTTGAAAAGCTCCAAGTACACATGGGATGATATTGGAGACAAGATCTTTTTTGTTGAAGGGGGAACATAGGATTAGATGTTTAGTTATTGAGGATGTTCGAAGCTGAGATCCATAAATATTTTTTATCTGAGAGCAAATCAAGTGATGTCAGGATCTGTTGAGAAACTGGAAGTCAAGGATCCGTCATGTTCAATTTAATGGGCAGAACGAGCTCATATGGCCTGGTCCTCCTTTTATTTCTTACCTTCTCTTCAGTTACAATATCAAAACTTTTTCATAGTACTGCATGCCTTGTCTCACTAAACTCTTTATTTTTCAACAAAACCTTCTTCATCTTATTTTCCAATCTCCTTGCAAAGCTAACATATAATTTACTTCCCTAATTGCTGATGTATCTGTATGTTATATGTTAAAATTCCTCTGAAAGCCAAACATTTTATATCCGTCACCTTTTAAAAATATTGCTTTTTTATTCATTTCACATTCCACCCTCTGTCTTAAATACTTGATTACCTATTTCCCTTCTGTACTCTTCTCATAGTTTCCTTTCCCATCTAGCTTTGTATTGTCAGAAAATTTGAATCTATTACATGTGATTCCTTAATCTAAGTCAAAATCTGAGGACCAAACACTTATCCATTTAGCACTCCACTAGTTATCACTTGCTGACCAAAAATTGCCCTTGTTTAATCCCGTCTGTTAAGTAATCTTCAACCCCATTAATATACTAATTTATCCATGAGTCCTAATGTCACGTGACACATTTTTTAGTGGCCCTATAGTGAATGACTTTTAAAAATGTAAATGTAGATCATTCACAGATTCTTCCTTAACTAGCCTGAAAGTCAGAATTTCAAAGCAACTTGAATAGATTCGTTAAAAGCAGTTCCCCTTTCATAACATCATAAGTCATATTATAATTTTTAAGTGCCCTGTTACCACTTCCCTAATAATAGTTTCTAGCATTTTTCCTGGTAATGATATCAAGTTAACTGACTTATAATTCTCTATTTTCGTAGCTCCTTATTTCTTGAATAGTGGGAACCATTCTAGAATCAAGAGAATTCTGTAAGATCACTCGAAAGCGTATGTAGATCATTAGTCTAGAAAGAATGAATTACAATCACAGAATTGCTCCGGTGCAGGAGGAGGCCATTCTCTCCATCAGATCTGCACTGCTTCTGCAAACATTTTAATTTAGTGTCAATTTCCTGCCTTTCACCCTGTAACCCTGAGCATTGTTTCCATTTGAAGAATTTTCAAAAGGTTTCTTGAATGCCTCAATCAAACCTACCATCACCACACTTCTGATTGCAATCCATTCTATACCCTAAGTATTCGCTGAATGAAAATGTTTGCGTTTGCTTCTTTTGTGAAACACTTTAAAATTGTTCCCTCTCATTCTTATCTGTTTATGAGTAGGAACAGTTTCTTTCTATTCTCTCTGCCCAGGTCCCACATGATTTTGAACTTGTCCGGTCACCTCAGGGATTCATGCACATATAAAGTCAAGCTTCCCCGCTCCTGTACCCGTTTTAGAATTGCATGCTTATTTTATACAATCTATCTTCATGCTTTTCTTACCAAATGAATCACTTCACATTTCTTTCAATTCAAATACACCTTCCACTTTCACTGATGAGCGGCCTTAGCCCTGACTAATCCTAGTGGAGCTCCCAGACTAACTCATCACTAACCCCTTGACTGGTTCATTTAGGCCTGCAGGACTACCTGGATTGTAAGGTCACAGAATCCCTGACCCTGATACCCCAAGCAGCCAAACTGACTATCTCAAAGACACTCGACTTTGGAGATCCAACACTGTCCTTGGCAAATAAAAACTGAAAGAACTGTGGATGCTGTGAATCACAAACAAAAGCAGGAGTTGCTGGTAAAGCTCAGCATCTGTGAAGAGAAATCAGAGTTAACGTTTCGGGTCTAGTGACCCTTCCCCCGAACTGTCCTTGGCAAATTTTTCACACAGAGGATGGTTTGTGAGCAGAATGAACTCCTGAGGAAGTATTGGATGCCGACGCAGTTACAACCTTTAAAAGACACTTAGACAAGAAGTGAATAGGAAAGGGTTGGAAAGATATAGGCAGGTAGGACTAAATTAGCTTGGGATTATGTCCAGCAGAGACTGTTTGGACTGAAGGGTCTGTTTCACGCTATATAACTCTATTGACTGTGGTGGGGCCACATGACTGACAACAGTCCCCCTTGGCTTGACCAGAGAACAATTCCACTCAGGATTTTAAACATGGCCATGTGTTTGCCATATGCAACAGGCATATTCCATCAATGTGAAATTGCCGTTGTACAGTGCCAATACAATAGCATTTCTGCAGAATTGGATTTTTTTTCTCACGATCAATTTGCTTATTTTTCTGATATTTTCCCACTTGACTTGGAGTTGCCCACATTGTCCAAGGGCTGGAACAGTTCAGCTCATTGTTGTTCAAACTAACCTTAGGTGAACATATGGCAGGATTGACCATACGATACAACTATTGAAGCTCAAAACTTGGGATCAGCTGTAGTTTTTCTAATAAAAGCTGTCCAGGTGTGAAGAGTGATGATAAATGATGCAATTTTTATTTGCGTTGAATACTTGGACAATTTTGCTTGAGTCCAGAATGCTGATAGAAAAGCTATGTGTTTGGTGACATGACTGATCCCAGCAAGTTAGACAACCAAGGATAAAGATTGCTGTTATTGTTTAAAATTAGCATGGTAATGTCTCTATGAAAATAGAGGGAAATTTGAAAAACATTTGTGTGATAACATCAGTCTAACATCCAGACAGTGATCATTATCCTTGCATACGTCAACAAATGTTTTGCTTTCTAGACTGATTAAATGTATTTCATGGTCAGATTCAGAAATCTCCAATGTCAAGAATGTCATCAGTACTCACTGTTAAAACAACGAGGCAGAATGACAATAATCTCTGATATTTGTGTAAACTGTAGAAGTGTTCAAATATGTACATTTTGGAAGTATGAAAAATGCTGATTTGTGGGCCCAAATAGACAAGTGAAGGATAATCTGAATGCTAAGTAATTATAGAAATATATATGCTATCCATCACTTAGACAAGTATAGCAGTCCAGTTTGTCATAAGAGCACACATTATTGGGAATGAAGTTTGAACCTCCATCCAATTATATTTTGTGTGGCATAATATTCTCATGCATTTTCTCGAAGGGTACCTGTCCTATTTCTTAGTAGCATCAGAAGTGCTTCCTGAATGTAGAACTAGCTTTTATTAAAATATTGCCTAAATATCTCCGTAGTGTCCATAAATGAATCTATCTGTTGATTGTACATGTTAATTTGCACCTGTTTCTATGGCACTGAAATGCTTCCAGCCACACAGTATAGACCAAATCATTGAACATAGAACATAGAACAGTACAGCACAGTACAGGCCCTTCAGCTCACAATGTTGTGCCGAACTTTTACCCTAATCCTAGGTCTATCTAACCTCCACTCCTACCTTATACTATCATCCATATGCCTATCTAATAGCTGCTTAAATACCCCTAGTGAGGCCGACTCCACTACCCTCTCCGGCAATACATTCCATTCATTCCCGGTATATGAAGCTATGAGCTTCCAACTGCAGCTCATTTAGAATAGAATAGAATAGAATAGCCTATTTTTTGGCTAGTTAAACAAGAGCCACTGTACATTGGCATTGCACAAGGATCTAACTGTTAAAATTCAAACGTTCAATTTTGATTATATTCCTGAAATGATGACTGTTTTGTTACTGGAGGATCAAAAGCCTGTTACTTTTCTAGAAGTGATTAGGATTGTGGCATCTTCAATATGAGACACGTGAGGAATGGTTGATATTCCCCCCTGTTCTAACTGAATAGTAACCGAATTGTCATAATTACTCCCATCGTTCATACTCTGTGACCGCTGAAGACCAGGTTCCCGAGACAGATGAATGGAAAGAGTCATCTCGACAAAAAAGAACTTGCAGATGGAATCAAAAGACGTCTACATAATTATTGATCTCAAGATGAGGTTTGGAATTGAAGAAATTTATTTCTCTTGGATTTGTCAGGATTAAGTGCTGCAGCTTGATACATTTATGAAGGTGGGAACTGGTAGTTTTCCATTGATAGATAATGATGATCTGGAGAAGTCACATTCATTTTTACTTATGTTATGAGAGCTCTGAGGCATCATTTTTATCAGTAATCTGTAACTTCACATGTAGTTGTTTAGTAATACAATCTCTTTTGGTCATTTTCAAGTCTTTTTTCCAGAGTGGTTTCCTTTTTATTAATGTTGTGGAATATACTAAGATATTAGTCGAGTGATTTATAAGACAACGTATGGTTAAGTGAAAGTATCTCATTTTTGACATTGGATATCCAGTAGGTTAACTGGATGGTAATGGAATAGTTGAATATGGATACTGTACATCAAGGTCTTTGAAGAGAAGATGAAAGCAGGTGAAGAACTCCAAGCCAGCCCTCAAGTATCATAGTGTAGATTTCCTTTAACAAATGATTTATAAATGCATCTCCCAGAATATTTACTTCAAATGGCCCTAAAAGCACCTACTATCCTTTGCACATTGGAAATGGAGTTAATGCACATTGGGCAACATGGTGGCTCAGTGGTTAGCACCCTAGCCTCACAGTGTCAGGGACCCATAGTTCAATCCCACCCCTAGGCAACTGTCTGTGTGGAGTTGGCACATTCTCCCTGTGTCTGCATGGATTTTCTCTGGGTGTTGGTTTCTTCTCACAGTACAAAGATGTGCAAGCTACGTGGATTGACCATGATAATTGTCCAGGTATGTGTTGGCGAGGTGGATTAGCCATGGAAAATGCAGGGTTAGAAAGGTAGAGGAGTGGGTCTGCGTGGGATATACGTCAGAGGGGTTGGTGTGGACTTGAAGGGCCGAATGGCCTGCTTCCACACTATAGGGATTCTATGAAATCAGTCATTTGTTTACTTCTATTTAAACATTCATGTATAAATTACGTGTTTGGATGAATAAAGCCTGTTTGATCTCATAATTAATAATGGGAGGATATTATCTAAGCACAATTTTGGCTGGGACTTCTATGGGAACAATTTATTGATTTTTCTATTTTAAGATAAAGACGATATAAAATTTCTGCCAAGTATTCAGAGTCATCTTCATGGTATAATTGAAAGAAAAGCATTAGTTAGGGAGGAGAGATTTTGGAATGAAGGTTTTATGAAGTTTATTAAGAAAGTTAACTTTTTTCTGGAGCCTTCAAGGTTTAAGAGGAAAGTGATAAATGACCTGATGAAGGAGCAGCAATTCTTGAGCTGATGGAAAACTATCTGATTAGCTCCCATTCATGAATAAAAGCTGAAGATTGTCCTCTTACTTTTGAAAACTTGACTTATGGCCAAACCACACCCCGAAAGGTTTCCAAGCTAATTTTGTCTTTAAGAGGGTAACGTTCCTTGTTTAAAGACTCAAAATTATTTGGTTTGGCACAATCATCAAACAAAAAAATTCCAAAATGTGCAATCAGCAGATGGAGGAAGGGTGTGGTTAGTGGTCGCTGTTTGGTCTTCACGGGGGAGTGAGGAGTGCTACGGTGCATTCTGATGTTCTGGATACATTCTGAAGAGGGGGATGTGATTCCTCTGCCAGGAGGAACTGGTGACACTTTAACTAGTTGACAGGTAGGTAAGTAAAAGACTGTTTTTTTGGCTCCCTTACCCAATTGAGAATAAAGAGCTCCACAATCCCTACAGACACTTCTGTTTCTTTCCCGGTGAACTTGTAATTTTAAATAAACGTTCCACAGCAGTGACTTGACATGAGATTGTGCAATGTGAGTGCGGTGTCTGAAAATACGTGATTCTCACACAAAGTAGGTAGCATTTGACAGATATTCCATTGGGGAGGATGAGAGATACAATATTTAGAGTGGCAACTTGGAGCAGCCTAAAACTATGCAAGAAAAAATATTTTTAATCAACTATTCATACTTTTGGCTTATTATCTGTTCTAAGTGCATTTTAAAAATGCTTCACAACTCCAGTAAAACACAAAAGCATTGTTACAGATAGTCAAAACTTCTCATACATTGATATATTTATTTTGGTTAACCAATCTGTTTAATTTCATTACTTTAATGCAAGAACAGCATTCAGAAAGTAAAGTTCAATTTAAAAAAATTGAGGTCACATGGGAAATAATAATAAAATCCTCATTCTGGGCTTTCATTTTAACAGAAATTTTCTGTCAACAACAAAAATAATGCTTTTTGAATATACAGCTGTTATCTGATGATAGGGTTCAAAACAAAGGAATCAAAGGTTTTCAAAATCTAGACCACAAAATCTGATAAAGCATAAAAATGTGGATACATCCTTCATGCCACCTGTCATGCACCCAGTATATAACTGCACACATGAGCAGGGTTGCAAGATAGTTAGAGGCTATCACCACTTAAAGTCAGCCTGCAAACTCTAAAGCCAAGATGCACTTTGGCTGGAACAGATGTCGAAACTGATTCGAGAGGATCGTGTGAACAAGAAAAATATGGAATGAAGGCGAAATGTGGTAGGCAGTAGACTTCAACATTTTCCAATACATCCACAATGCTTGTCCGACAAAGTGTTGAAGAGAAGAAACATAATCTATTCAAATCAAATTGGTGGGAGGCCACATTATGACATTTCAAAAGAAACACTCAGATGGCACCGGGCACAAGATGACAGTGGTGGTCAATGTCAGGAATGAATTCTGAGGATCTGGATGGATCCTGCAAAAATTTCAAATATCTTCCACGTCAGTTGAACTTAACTTCAAATGCCATATCCTACCATCTGTCTGTATTCGAGCATTGCTCATTTCAACGCACCCTCTTAAATTAATCATCAGCAGTCTCAATCGATCAGTGATTTCAACATAATCTTCACAAAATCTAACCTTAGCCTCAATACACTCTTCCCTGCTGCAAGCCTCACATCCATATCTCAGAGCAGATACACACTAGGAGCTAGTCAATCTTGATAACTTCATCAATAACCACATTCACCGACATATTTCTTCCTCAGTGATAATATGGCACATAGTTCTAGACAATAAGAACTAACTAGCAATGGCGACACACAGTTGCAAGTCCTTACACCAACAGAGCAGACAAGGCTGGTTATTATTTATGTGACTACGATTAAAGTTGTGACCAAAATCATTGATGATGATCTGCTCATATTTAATGGTCCTCCTTACACCCTGCTTCTCCTCATTTCACAACCTGTTCTGATTTACAAGCTGCTTTTGTTATAAGTGGGCATCACTGTCTTCCCTGACTACCATCCACCCATCACATTGCTACAGTTGTGCATTTCTGTCTTCAGGTAGTCAAGAACTTGACAATTTGACAAGGCAGTGGTGAAACATAAAGAGCTAGAAGACCAAGAAGATAGTGATGTTGGATGGGGAGAAAGAAATTCGTCACTCTCAAACTCATAGCCACCAGCTCAAATACCAACATTCTGCATTGTTTGGAATAAATTTAATGTTATATCTGAATTATTGAAATATCAGACACAAGTGAGCTGTAAAAGAAAACAAACGAAATAAAATCGAAAGAACTGTAGATGCTGTAAATCAGGAAGCAAAACAGAATTTCCTGGAAAAGCTCAGCAGGCCAGGCAGCACCTGTGAAGGAAAAAACAGAGTTAATGTTTCGGGTCCGGTGACCCTTCCTCAGAACTCTGAACTCTGAGTTCTGAGG
>JAHRHZ010000077.1:3461986-3475871 GCA_024137785.1 Ginglymostoma cirratum | reverse complement strand
TGAGGAAGGGTCACCGGACCCGAAACATTAACTCTGACAAGTGATCTGTAACCAGGAGAAAGGCAAATTGATATGATTTGTTGGAGGACAAGCAGGCATATAGATTGAAACGCCTGGTGTAGTACAAAGCTTGCCAGAAACCCTATGGTCACTGTTAATGAACTATGCAAAAGATTGTTCTCAATTCATTTCTTTTAAACAAAAACCAGAAGAACGGCAGCTGCTGGAAATCAGAAACAAAAACAAAAGCAGAAGGTGCTAGAAAAACACAGCGAGTCTGGTAACATCTGTGAAGAGAAATCAGAATTAACGTTTCGGGTTCTTTGATCCATTTTCAGAACCAAGATGTTAATTCTGATATCTCTCCACAGATGTTGCTGAGTTTTTCCAGCATTTTCTGTTTTTGCTTTTGTTTCTGTTTCATTCATTCTAATACTCACCAAACAAACTCATTCAAAAAGTAACAGGTTCTCAATGCAAAATAACCCATTATAGCATCTGTATATAAGAGTGCTTCCCTCAAAAAGCACAACAGAGATGTTTCTGCAAAGGGAGACCCTTACTCAGAAGAAATTGACTTGGGGAAATGTCCCATATGAAGGGATACATTTCTTTGAGCACACGTGTAGTCAAGAGGAAGTACAGAAAAGGAACTGGAGAAAGAATACCAGTGATCTCAAGGGCAAGGACCACTTCCACCTCCCAGAAAGACCTGCCAAAAGTATGGTTGAAGACGTGGCTCTAGGATTGAGCCCATCAACCACACAAACGCCCACAGTGCCCATTGACAAGTGACACAGAATTTCCTAGATGGACCATCATACTTGTTAGTGAGTGAAGGTAACATAAAAGTGTTACCTGCCATTCCTTTTCTTAAACCTGTTGCCAAGGAGACACTAACAGTAAATTTTTTGACAGATATAGTAACATAATCTATGCTTTGCAGAAGGTTTTTGCCTGTTACTCATTTTGCCAGGTTTCAAGACAGCCACAAGATGCAAAAATCAAAGCTGAATAGTTTTATATTTGGCTTAGTCCACCAATATCAATCTTAAGATTTTTGTTCTAATATTTTGTCTTCAAGTTTACTTGCTATGAATTGCCTGAGTCATTATCACACATAACTGATTCAAAGAAAAAAAATGATTCCTGATTGCTAGAGATCACGGCTGCAATATTCGTGGTGTGATAGACTATTTCAAAATGTTCCTGCCTCTTTGATTATACATATAACTGTGGCTGTGATTATAGTGATTGGATTGTTTCTGTCTTGTTATTGCATTGATCATAATGATGAGCTACTGTGTTTTCTGCAATATCTTGATGCACCACACCCCACGCTCAGCACACCAATCTCATTCCACTGTGCACAACATCATCTGGACCCTCCTTAATCCAGGTCAGAGTCTTTTTAGCGCTTTGTGTAATGGAGCTGATCTTTTTCTTGAAGGACCGAGGCTATTTTTCTTTTGGGACTAACATTTGCTATTCTGGAAGCAGATGTGCCTTAAGTCACACAGCATTCCAAACTGCATCAACATGTGAGGCTACAACAGAGCCCTAGATTTGGGATGTTTACTGGTTATGTCCCCTATCTCTGGCATGAAGCCATTTATATGCAGGGGAGAGATGCTAGGATGGTTCTCCACCTCTCTTTCCATCTCAAAACTGAATGCAATAAGATGTGTCTTACCGAAGAAATGCTCTGATCCCTGGAGTGCTGTGATTATCATAAAACGTACTGGACAGGTTTTCTGACAAATTTAAAAAGAAGGAATAAATGTTTGTTGCTCAACGCCCAAATATAATCATAACAGCACATACTCAGACACACACGCAAGATACAGGCACACAAGAAAAGGAGATTACAACAGCAGTAGCAAGCTAACTTCCACTCTGGACAGTCTCACGTGTATTGGAGAAGAAAAGAGATCACCTGAAATAAAACAAAAGACTGTGAATGCTGGAGATCTGAAACAGTTTTGATGAAGAGTCTTCTGATGTTTTTCCAGAAATTTCTGGTTCTGTTGTGAAAGAGATCACCTGACTACCTTGACTCCATCTTATTACAATGCAAATTGTCCATTATCGATTTTATTTTAAAGGAATGGAACTCAACCATTTCAATACATCCAGGTGGACAACTGCATGGGAATGATACCCCTATCTGTGATTAACCTTAAGTAGTTAGTGTTTCATCCTTACAAGGCAAGTAGGCAATTCTCAGAAAAAAAGTGAACACTCTATTCAACATAATGTATGTCTTTTTATGAGAGGTTGTGCTGGTTCTCTGCCAGAGTCAGGGAGAGACACCAGTCAAAATGCTTAAGTATTTCAGATCCATTGTATTTACAGGGTATTAGGCCCAAACAAGCATGTGCTTTTTTTTTCTCAGACCAGCTCTACTGTTCACTATTTCAGTATAACATTAGAAGTTTCTCTCCTGAAAGTTATCATTAGTCTTTCAATCATTTTCTTTCTGTCCACTTCAACGGTCTTCCCCATTGATGCGTTATCATCTGTGTGCAAAGGTTTGTCAGGATTTCATGTTCATATTTTAAGTTCCTAATTTCTAAAATATGTCCCCTGGTATTTGAATCCTTCACTATATTAAATAACTTGCTTAGATCACTTTTATCAATTCTTTAATTAGGTCACTTATATCTTTGCCATTCTCCAAAGAAAACAGGGTCAATTTCAATCAATCAGTGTTCTACAAAGACTCATATTGGTTACAAAATGTTAATTCTCTTTTATTCTCCACAAATACAGCTAGAACCTACTAAGTTTCTCCAACACTTCCTGGTTTTATTTCTAATTTCAATGATCTTCCTAATTCAAATACCCGATGCACAAAATCATTGCTGCCAATTCTGGACGTGTCTTTCAATAGCAATTAAAAAAACCTTAATGTGCTTAAATGACAAGAATTTAATTATTCTCAATACAGGTTTGTTAACGGCTTGTGCAGAGGACTACTCAAGATTTAAAGAAACCCAACACGTTTTTAAAAATGCAGCAGATGGTTTCCTAGAATGAAGACTTCTATAAGTCCCCATGCACAATCACTACTATCCAAAGGGTCATAACACTTTAGCTGCCTACAAACCATTTTACAAGCGACTGCTCCAAATTTCATCTTGTGGCCTTGGATAAAGGATTAAATCTTCCTGAATCTGCTTATGCTGTTCTTCCTTATTTGCCTTGCTTCATAGTTTGTCTATTTGTCGTTTTCTGAACTTCCCTTCTCAAAGGCACCTTGATATGAGGAAGAATAAGGTCACTATGACAAAGTATTTGGGGGGTGTGGGGTGTCCATGTATCATTGCTTTGTATCATCGATATTTTCTCAGATTGAATATTGATGGTTACTCCTGTCAGCAGTGTTTAATTTCACTTGATTATATATTCAATCCTGATTTCCTTTTCCAATATCTAGGTAAATGATAAAATGACCCTGGGATTCTAACAAAAGACCCTTACTCTATACATGGCTTACACAAATATACCTTGCAACGGAGATGCACTCCAACATGTCACAATGGAAGTTTTAGTTCAACAAATTCTGTTATTTGAAATAAAATCAAACAAATACTCTGCAAACTGTGTTCACAGAGAGATTTGATGGTCTTGTACTTAAAAAAGAAATCACAGCACATTTTGGTCTGGTTTAAACACAATCTAAACCTATTTGTATCAGACTTAAAATCGGATAAATTACTCTTCAAACACAGACTTTAAACTTACTCTAAACTAAGTGAATATCGAATTATTGATTATGCAAGCAATTACTATATTGCTAAACTAATTACTAAAATGGGATGGATTGCTTTCCCACAAATTTTAAAACTCCACATAAGGAGCAAGTAGGGACCCCAAACCCATGCTTGCTGGCAGAGTGGAGAGCTCTGATGCATGTTTTGCTTTTACTGGGGGATCTTTGCCTAATGCTTATGTTATTTCTTGTAACATGAGCAGCAAGGCATGGATAATGTGATATTGGAGGGTTCAACAGACATGTATTACAGCTCACTAATATGTACAAATATCACATTCATAGGCACTTCAGTTTGGTTATTAAAAAAAGTACGCTTTCAATAGCATGCCATGCTTCAAGTGATCTCAGGTAAGACAGCATATCAGATATTTATACCTTCAGGTCACATGCTATTACACAGTGCTGATATTATAAGTAAGCCTTTTAAGTGTACTGACATAATGATCGTGAGGCATAATACCACATAACCTTTCTTCCAAAGGTTAAAAAAAATCCCAAACAGATATATATGACATGTTTGCCTACAGGCAAGTGTTGTCAATTTATTAATGCCATAAACTGGTAAAACAGAAGTTATGAGATTAACACTTTGAAGGTTTGACAACGTGTCCTAACCTGATGATAACATACCTGTCTGAAGATACACACTTTGTGTTCAGTTGTTCTCTTGCTTTATTCACACATGGGATGTGGGCATCATTGGCTGGCAAACATTTATTGCTTGTCCCTAGTTGCCTTTGAAAAGTTGATGGTGAGCTGCCTTCCTGAACCACTGCAGTCCTTGTGCTTTAGATAGAAGGCGTTCCAGGACTTTGACCCAGGGACACTGAAGGAATGGCAATATATTTCCAAATCAGGATGCTGAGAGGATTGGAGGGGACCTTGCAGGTGGTGTGCTCCTATGTATCTGCTTCCCTAGTCCTTCTAGACGCAAGTCTGCTTCCCTAGTCCTTCTAGACAGTAGTTGTCAGGGTTTTGAAGATGCTGTCTCAGAAGATCTGGTGAGTTTCTACAGGGCATTTTGCTGCTATGAGGTGCTGGAGGGAGTGAAGTTTTTTGGATGTGGTACCAATAAACGGGCAGGCTTTGAGGAGTCAGGAGATATCTTATACTCACCTCAGAATTCTACCTCTGAATCTCCCTTATAGCCACAGTATTTATAAGCTTGACTTAGTTTAGCTCAATGGTAATTCCCAGGATATTAATGTTTGGAGTTTCCATGACAATAATGTTATTGAATGTCAAGCAGAGATGGTTGGATTCTTTCTTGTTTGAGATGGTCATAGCCTGGGGCTCTTGCGTATTTTGACTGATACTTGCTTTGATCTATCAACCCAAGCCTGAATGTTGTTAAGATCTTGTTGCGTGCAGGTACGGACTGTTTCAATGACTGAAGAGTTGCAAATGGAACTAAATATTAGTGACCATTTCCACTTCTGACCCTATGATGGAAGAAATATCCTGATAAAGCAGCTAAAGCTGTTTGGGCCTAGTAAACTCCTCTTTGCTAATCCTGAAGTGACGTCCTAGGTTGAGATGATTAGTGCAAACCAGCACAACTGTCTTTTTTTGTGCTGGGTGTAACGACTATCTCTTTTCACTTTTCTGTGTTTTCAATAATTTAGTTGTGGCTGTTGCTGGCTGGGCCAACATTTATTGCCCATCCTTAGTTGCCCTTGAGAAAGTGGTGGTAAGCTGCCTTCTATATTCACTGTAGTTCATGTGCTTTAGGTAGACAATGTTTTCGGAAAGGGAATTCCATTATTTTTGCTAAGTGACAGTGAAGGAACGGCGATGTACTTCCAAGTTTGGATGGTGAGTGGTTTGGAGCGCCACTTGCAGGTGATGATGTTCCCATGTATCTTCTGTTCCTTGACTTTTATTTGGAAGTGCTTTCTAAGGAGCTTTGGTGTCCTTGATTGTGGACTAAAATAGGAAAAGGACCATTTTAAAAACCAAGGATTACGGAAAGTTTGCTGAGTTGCTCAAAAGCAAGTTACTTAATACGCATTGCAAGCATTGTTTACACTGCTGCTTGTTCAAGCATTGGGGGATGTCTCGTTGCAGATGAGGTAGAGATAAGGGATATATAATGTTATGAACCAAACCAAACCCTGTCAAAATACATTGAGAAGACAGACTAGACCCTAACTTTTTCTTATTTTAAAGCATGAGACGCTGCTTTCCAGATGCAATTCGACTGGTCAAACTATTCAGCTTTTAGCAAAACACACTTTATTTTACACTACAGTTAAAATACAGACAAAATAAAAATAAAAGAATTGTCTTAACTGTATCCCTATCGAAACGCTTAACAAAATAATGTATATGTATTAACTACCACTAACTGTTTCAATATAATAATGTCCCATAAATACCAAGATAAATTCTGTAAAACATAATGTCTCACTAGTAATTCTAGCAGAAGGAAGAGCTTTTAGCTGTAACAGAAAGAGGAATAAGAGCTTCCACATTCAACTTCAAGACCCCAGAAACTCTTAAAAGCTAACACTAAAAACTTAGGTTCTCTGGGAACTTGACCCCATCCTTTCAGGCTGCTTCTATTGTTCCAACTTTTAAAAGAAAACCCCAAGGCCTCACAAGCCGATTACTTTATGGCTTTGAGCAAACTGCTCGTCACCTCTTTCTCAACCTTTCTTGATTATAAAAAGGGGTAAAATTAATGGTGTTGTTACAGTTTGCATTGAGATTTGACCAGCAATGATAGCTGACTAGTCTGGGAGAATAATAGCCAGTTGATGATGAAAAAGATCTTCTGGTTCTCAATAACTAGCAACAATTAGTTCTCAGGTAGGTGGACAGCTTGTGAATGTAAATGTTTGGGGAGAAGTGATCAGACCCCTGAAAACAAAGCAGCTATTCTTTATCTCTGCAGTAAAAGTTGCTTTGTTTTATTCATTCTCAGGAAGTGGGAGACATTAGAATTTATTGTCCTGTTAAGAGCCAACCACACGTTGTAAGTCTGGAGTCACATGTAGGTCAGACCAGGCAAGAACGGCAAATTTCCAATCCTAAAGGAAATTAATGAACCAGGTGTCTTTTTTTTAACAGCAATCAATTGTGTTGCAATTAATCTTTTATTTTTATTTCCAGATTTTTATTGAATCTGCCGCGGTGGGATTTGAACCCATGTCCTCGGAAGATTAAACTGGCAGATGCTAGATTACTAGTCCAGTGACTCTCAACTCAAGCCTGCAGTAAACCAATTTATTTCACCTCATCAGTTGCTTTAAGCTGTGGTTGTTAACCAATAAGGCTTTCTTAAGCATAAACCAGTCTCTCTGTGCCCCCTGCAGAGTTGTGAAAGTTGCTTGGAGAAGGAAGATCAGGGAACAGCACGTCCTGATAAACAAATTCATCTACACAATGAGTGCTGCAGACAGGAACCATTGAACTCCATTCCCAGACTTTTCCTCTAACCCTAACACGCATGTTCTTTTATTTCTGTCTGCGTGTGTTTTGAGGGGCAGTTTTATAAGAAGGTGAGAGATTTAACTAATGAAGTTATATGCTGGTTCACAATTGTTTGCTGCTAGCTAAAATCTATTTATTTGTAATTCCTGTTAAGTACAGAAACCTGGTCTGTTTCTTGTAGTCATGAATGATGATTGGCAAAATTTTAAAAATGACACGATCACATTAATTCTGATCAAATAATCTGACTATGAAAAATGTTAACCAATACAGTAAAATACATACTACCTGGTGGATCACAAACCAGAATGCTCCACCAACTTGCACACCCCGCACCCACCAAATTTTCTGAAGAAGGGTCTAGACACGAAACATCAGCTTTGCTGCTCCTCTGATGCTGCTTGGCCTGCTGTGTTCATCCAGCTCTACACCTTGTTAACCCACCAAATGTGCAATTTTGAAACTGGATGACATTCAGATAACCACCATGCCGGAGCACTGTTGGTTATCCTTGTGACTCTATAGTGATGGATGTGCTAGGAGAGGTACTATTTCAAACATTGAGTGAGAAATTGTTTGTAGAAGCTGTTTGTTTGAGGCATTATTTATTGCAAGTGATGGTCACAACTGAATGCAAGAAAACAAGCACGTATTGCACATTTTATCATTCCCTTTCCCATTTTTGGGAAGCAATTTTGATTTACCAACATACCAGTCCCTGTTTGCTCTTCAGAAGGTGGTACTGAACTGAAATGTTGCAGTCCATTTGAAGTAGGTACACCCACAACACTGCTAGGGAACAGCCTGCAGGTTTGACCCAGTGACAGTGAAGGCATGGCGATATAGTTCCAAGTCAGAATGATCTGTAGCTTGGAAGGAAACTTGCAGATGGTGCTTTTCATGTGTATCTACTGCCCTCGTCCTTCTACATATTGTTGGGTTCATGGATTTTGAAGATTCTGTTGAAATTTGTTCAGGAAGTTATCTTCCTTCTACTGTGCATGGTTTGTGACACAATAGATTCCTTTTCAGAGACTATCAGTTGATTGACTTCAATTTTGTATTTGTTTAAACACAAAGAACATAAAAAAAGGAAAAGCAGTGGGCCATTCAGCCCCTCAAAATGCCCCACCATTCTATAAGATCATGGTTAATCTGCTCAGGCCTTGACTCCTCTTTCATGTTAGCTGCTCAGCTTTTTTTCCATTCACTCAACCAATTCATATCCCCTTGCAGGTTTCTTATATTCTCATCACAACATTCCCTCCCATCTATTTTTATATCTTTAGCAAATTTGGATACATTACACTCTGTCCCCTCCTCCAGGTCATAGTAAATACTTAAGGCCCTTGAACCAATCATTGTGACACTCCATCAGGTATGTCTTTCCAAGCTAAAACAGATCCATTAATTCCAGATAACAAGGTGTGGAGCTGGATGAACACAGCAGGCCGAGTAGCATCATAGGAACAGGAAAGCTTGATGTTTCGGGCCTAGACCTCGAAACGTCAAGCTTTCCTGCTCCTATGATGCTGCTCGGCCTGCTGTGTTCATCCAGCTCCACACCTTGTTATCTCAGATTCTCCAGCATCTGCAGTTCCTATTATCTCTCCATTAATTCCAATTCTCTCATCCTTAACGCATTTTAATATATTACTCCTAATATTACGAATTCTAACAGTAATCTTTTACATGGAACCTTATTAAATGACTTCTGGAAATCTAAATACCCTGCATCTACTACTTCCCTTTTATTAGCTCTGCTTGTTATCTCCAACAAGAACTACAGAAAATTTGTTACACATGTTTTCCCTTTCAGAACACTATGTGAACTCTGTTTGATTGTGTTAAACTTTTTAAAATGTCCTGCCATTTCTTCCATAATAATGGACTCTAGCATTTTGCCAATGAAAGTTATTAGTCTAACTGGCTTATAGTTTTGAAGATTGGTCTCTGGACATGAAACGTTAACTCTGATTTCTCTCCACAGATGCTGTCAGACCTGCTGAGTTTTTCCAGCAATTTCTGTTTTTGTTTGTGGCTTATAGTTCCCTGCTTTCTGTCTCCTTCCCTGCTTGAACAGAGGTGTCACCTTAGCAGTTTTCCAACTCATAGAACCTTCCTGGAAGCCAGTAAATTCTGGACTATTTCAACCAATACTGCCACTAGCTCTGCAGCCACTTCCTTGAAAACCTCGGATGCAGTTCATGGACTTTTTTGCCTTGAGTCTCATTAGCTTAGAGCATATTTTATCTCATGACAGAGATGGTTACAAGAACTTTCCTCCTATAAGCACCTTGCTAAGCTGACATCTTTTCAGATGTTTATAGTGTTCTCCACCACAAGCACTGACGAAATATTTTAGTTGGAGTTATTTATTATTTTCCTACTCTCCATTATCAGTTCTCAAGTTGCATGCTCCAAGCATCGTACACTTAAATTAGTTTTTTTTTCTTTTTATGTACCTGTGAAAGCTCTTGCTGTTTGTCTTTTTATTTCTTGCGAATCTAATTTCATAATCAATCCTTTCCCTTTTCATGAACAATTTTGTTGCTATTGTTGTTTCCTAAATAATTCCCAATCCTTTAACCTGCCACTAGTTTCCATCACTTTGTATACCTGAGTTTATCATTGGACATTGTCCTTGACCTCATTGATATTTTTCATCAAGTCATTCTTTTTGAATGAAATGAATCTTTACTGAGCATCATGAAATATCTGGAACAAAAACAGAAGTTGCTGTCAAGCTCAGCAAGTCTGGCAGCATCTGTGAAGAAAATATCAGAGTTAACGTTTCTGGGCCAGTGATCCTTCCTCAGAACTTCCTCAGAATGGTTTTTATCATGAAATATCTGTTCAAAGGTCTGCCACTGCTCATCTATTGACATTCCCCTTAGTCTGTTTTCCCAGGCTGCTTTAGGCAACTCTTTCTTCATAATTCTATAATTGTCTTTTGTTAAATTGAAGACACTAGTTCAACAGTTGGGTTGCTTTCCCTCAAACCCGAATTTGAAATTCCACCATTTTTAAGCAATAACCCCAAAAGGACTCTCAACAATGAGAGTGTGGGGCATATATGGAACGAGGTGCCAGAGGAAGTGGTAGAGGCAGGTGCATAAATAGGAAAGATTTAGATGGATATGAGCCAAATGCAGGCAAATGGGCTTAGTTCAGTGTAGGAAACCTGGTCAACATGGACGAGTTGGGCCCAAAGATCTGTTTCCATGCTGTATAACTCTATCTCTCATTAATACAACCTCATTACACATTCCTATATCTAAAATACCCTGTTCCTGCGTAGGTCGTACAAATGTACTGCTCTAATAAAGCAGTCTACGAATACAGTCTAAAAATCAATGCAGTCTACAAATTTGTCTTCCGCATTACCCTTGACCATCTGATTTGTCCAGTCAATATGTGGATCTAAATCACCCATGGTAAATGTAGTGCCCTTGCAACATGCCTCCATTATTTCCATATTCATACTTTGTACTACAGTGAGGAGGCCTATAGACTGCTCACACCCATGACTTCTTTCCCTTGCTATTCCGTATTTTCACTGAAACTAATTTATCTTTAATTGTACCCTCCCCCTGAGTAGTCAGCTTAGATCCCTATGAACAATCCCTAGTTATACAATTCATCAGGACGCTGGCCCCAGCATTGTTCAGAATGAATCCCATCCCAACAGAACAGTGTTCTTTCTATCCCATACATCAGCCATAAATTAGAATCCATTTCTCTTACATCAATCTTTGAGTTACATATTTGTTATTGATCTACCTTAGGGCAACCCATAGGCACTGCCTAAGTGTTTGAAATTGTCCCAATGTTCAGTCACTAAACAAAAGCGTTTCATACCTTTGCAATCAAATGCTGCGACAGGACCTAGGCAAACATTGAGTATACACTCATGGGACCCTTTCTCTTTCAGCCAGCAATGTTAACGTAATTTGCTGCTGGTGGCTGATATTTTTAGGAGGTTTGTTATTTCCTTTGAGGAAGATCCCACAAGGAAAATGGTTAAGAAGTTCAAAGAAAAAGTTTTTTTTTCAGTGAGACTGTCTAACACTTTCATTGGTAAAGGAACCATCTCTTGACCATTATGATAAAATTGCAAACATTTTGTAGCATCTATATATCGAATTATGAATCCAAATGTCTATAATAATAAAATTCTATCAAAATGGTAAATAGAAATAGCTCGATTAACTCAGTATATCCGAACACAAGTCACAAGAATCAAAATCCTTATTTACCAATTTACTTTTACTTGCAGAACACCAAGACATCAGCGTACTTGAATGAAACTAGATCAGTGAAACCAGGAGAGAGATTTGTTTTCCCTTTGGACAGTGTACCGCTGTTGAGATAACAGTGATAAAAGTGAATAGGGATTAAAGAAGAAGAAAACATAATACTTAGGTTTCTAGATCCTGCCAGGAAATATTCTCAGAGGCACAAAGATTCATAAGAAGGCACAGTTTCACTATTTATTCCTATATGTTCCCTTATTAAAACAACAAATGCATCAGAATTTTGCCAGGCTTGTCCTTCACTTATATACTAGCAAAGAAAATGTTCTTTTATTTTTCTACAAAGGTGTTTTTCCCAACATATATTTGAAACAAATAAGGCCCTTCTGTGCATCAGTAAAGCTCCTACCAAATTTCCACCAGATGCGAAATTGAAGTTATTTTAGCCATGTGTACTTTCTGGTTTATGGTTACATAGGCAGGAATCTTCATACGCGCATTAAAAATTCTTCAATTTATTTGGCCGATTTATTCAACTTGTGGGTTGATCTGATCATTTGTGCTAATTTTGTTATTTTTTTGTCACAGGTAGAGTTTATAACTCAGCTGACCTTGTTCAAAATGCACATATGATATGAATTCCTCCTGCTAAATATAGCAATATACACAAGGATAAGTTTTATGAGGTCTCAAACCGATTGCAAGGCTCTAGTCAAAGAACTGTATGTCATCTATTGAGGGGCAATGATCCTGTAAAAATCTAAAATATGTCCATCAGGTTTGAGGGCATGACAGGAACACAGGACCCTTCCATTACACTGTGTAAAATCTGTTTGGAGTTAGTGGTTATCAATGACTTAAGCTATAGGGATAGGCTGAATAGGCTGGGACTATTTTTCCTGGAGCATTGGAAATTGAGAGGTGATAGAGGGTTACAAAATCATGAGGGGCATGGATAGTGCAAATAGCCAAGGTCTGTTCCCCAGGCTAGGAGGCATAGGTTTCAGGTGAGAGGGCAAAGATTTAAAAGGGGCCTAAGGGACAACATTTCATGCAGAGGGTGGTGCGTGTATGGAATGAACTGAGAGTAGAGATGAGTACAAGCACAATGCTTAAAAGGCAACTGGATGGGTTCATGAATAAGAAGAATTTAGAGGGACGTGGGCCAAATGCTTGAAAACGGGGCTAGATTTTTAGGATATCTAGTCGGCATGGACAAGTTGGACCAAAGGGTTTGTTTCCGTGTTGTACAACTCAATGACTCTATGACTTTAGCACAGATGGGCTTTAGCACAGTCTGTGCATGGGGTTTTGTGCTAGGATCATAGAAACCCTACACTGTGGAAACAGACCTTTGGCCCAACAAACCCACACTGACCCTCAGAGCATCCCACCCAGACCTGTTCCTCCTACAATGCACCTAATCTACACATCCCTGAAAACTATGGGCAATTTAGCACAGCCAATTCACCTAACCTGTACCTCTTTGGACTGTGGGAGGAAACCGGAGCATCCGGTGGAAACCCACACTGACACGGGGAGAATGTGCTAACTCCACACAGATAGTGGCCTGAGGGTGGAATTGAACCCAGGTCCCTGGCACTGTGAGGCAGCAGTGCTAACTACTCAGCCACCATGCTGCCATGCTATTTAATTTAATTAAGCTGTGTGGCTACTTTCCCTTGTCTACAAGCTGCTAAGCTTCTGATGAGCTGCCTGCCCTCGGTGACACAGCAGGGTAGATCCCATCATTGCTGCCATCTTTCTTGGCTGCTGGAACCAGAAAGGCAGCTCTCACTCCCTGTGATGCCGCGAAGTGGGCACCAAGCTTAAGTTCTGCCCAACTACTTGGATTCAAAACTTGTGTTGCTTGCGGGAGACTGTTCACTTGTGGTGGTGGTACTGGGAGATTATCCAGGCACCTATTTCTTGACCTCACTTTGAAACTCTGGCCCACTGTGCCAAGAGGGTGCCTACTGTGTGACAATCCTGTCTGCTGACCCCGAGCACCAAACCATCATCTCCCAAACCATCCACAACCTCATCACCTCAGGTGACCTCCCACCCACCGCCTCCAACCTCATCGTTCCCCAACCCCGCACCGCCCGCTTCTATCTCCTCCCCAAAATCCACAAACCTGAATGCCCTGGTCGACCCATTGTCTCCGCCTGCTCTTGCCCCACCGAACTCATCTCCACCTACCTAGACTCCATTTTCACCCCCTTGGTCCAGGAACTCCCTACCGACGTCCGTGACACCACCCACGCCCTCCACCTCCTCCAGAACTTCCAATTCCCAGGTCCCCAACACCTCATTTTTACTATGGACGTCCAGTCCCTATATACCTGTATTCCCCATGCTGATGGCCTAAAGGCCCTCCGCTTCTTCCTGTCCCGCAGAACGGACCAATCCCCCT